>VZRZ01001796.1:354205-367447 GCA_013398175.1 Climacteris rufus | reverse complement strand
GTTCTCCTTACTTTCTGAGGGAAGGAGGGAGGGATGTTGGGGGGGAATGGGGGGAAGGGGAAAGAAAGTGTTTAAGAGAATGTTTTGCTTACTCCTTTAACTCTGTAATAAATTCACTCATCACTTTTAAGTTTTGAGCCTGTTTTAACCTGCTTAATTAGACCTTTTTTTCTCTCTTAGTGTCCTTATCTCAGCTTGGTAAAATACATCATTAAAAAATTCCTCTCCCCTGTCCAATGCAGAGGGAAGAGAGTGGCTTTCATGGGGGCTTTGGCATTTGGCCAGAGCTCAAACCACGGCACTACAGCAGAAGTAGTAGCAGGAATAACTTTTTCTTTAAATGCTTCTGGTTTTTGCATCTATCTGTGAAGTTTTCTCTGCTGATGTTGTCCTAACTCTTTCCATTTCATACATATACTTTATTCAAAGTATCCATGACTACCACTTGAAAAGGGGAATCATGTATAGTGATCTTATTGCCACTCCTACACCTGTTTAGTTTCAACTGAGATCTATGTCAAGACTGTGTTCATGTTCAACAGCCCCCATTCTAATTGCTGGGTTTAATCTGAATTTCCCATTTATTAACCATTTCTAATCCATAAGTATATGTTGCAATTTCTAAGTGTAATAGAAGATTGAAGGGCTGGAGAACCTGCCTGGTGAAGAAAGACTGAAAAAGTTAGGTGATTTTTGCTCAGAGTAAAGGCCTGGGGGACCCCATCACAGTATTCCAGTCCTTAAATGACAGTTAGAAACAGGATAGAGGCTCTCCTTTCACAAGACCTACATGGAGAAGACAAGGGGTGATGGGGTATCAGGGGAGTTTTCATCTCAATATAAGAAAGACATTGTTTTACAGCAAGAACAACCATTCCCTGGAACAACCTCCCCTGGCACATGGTTGAGTCTCCATCACTGAAGGTGTTCAGGATGTGATTGAACAGGGTGCTAACTAATCTTATCTAGACTCCTTTTCCTAAGAAAATGTTTGACCAGCTGATCTTTTGACATCTCTTCCAACCCAGGCTCGTCTATGATCCTATGATTCTATGACCTTCTCTAGAGGTTTAAAATTGAGTGAGTTTTTGAGAACACAGTGATAGACACATTATACTAATAACACAAGCAAATATTGTTGCTATATCTTTCTCAGGTTAAAAAAAAAGTCCCACAACCTGTTTTGTTTGTGGCATGGGAAGTCTTTTCTTTTCACTAGCGTTTCACCACTAAATAACTATATTAAGGGTGTTATTATGTAACACTGATTCACTTTAGGAAAAATTTCAGCAGTATGGTAATTCCAAAATGTGATGGAAGTAACAGAATTTCTCAAGCAATTTTATAATGATCAGAATTGAATCCATCATTTTCTTAGATAACAATAAGTGGCAATTAATGCCATCATTTTTAACAATTAGCTTTAAACACATATACAGAAAATTCTATTGCCATTTTAGAAAAAGTAGCTTCACAATTCATCCAATAATTTCTTCCTGCTCCTCAAGAAAATGAATGTAATTTTCTTATGTTTTGTGATTTGTAAAACCTCTGTTCCAAAACTTTCTGTCCATTACTGATGGGAATGTACCTGAATATATATACGTTATTCAGCAGATCATTTAATATATAAATATATGAAAGAGGAAGAAGCTCTACAAAAAAAGAAACAAACAAACAAAAAAAAAAGAAAATAGATTTTTTTGTATACCTGATATAAATTTCTGTAAGTCTGCTACAGAATAAACTGTAGAGAGATCAACTTCACTCGAGATAGGTACACTGATATAGGACTGATAAGTGACGGAGAGTAATGGAATATAATACTTTTCCCCAAAACAGCTGCAAAAGCACCTTATAAAGATAAAAACATTTTCTGACTTTTACAATTTGGGTAGTGTGTTTTCTGATTCTTATGAGATATTTCAATGCATTTGTATGACATGCTCTATTGGAGTGAAAGAACTAGGAAGGACGTTTTCACAAGAACTTTGGGATTTATTCTTTTTGGTACAGAACACAAGGTTCTGAGGATATTAACACTGGAATGGACAGCTTCATTCAATAATAAAGAAGTTATAAAACAATCTTTTGAAAGCTTGGGTTTTTTCACTGGAAACTACATGAAAGTCAACAAAGTAAGCCTAACAAAGCACAAGAAGAGAATAAACTCTAATTTGAGAGGATAGATCTTAATGAAAGCTGAAAGAAATCAACATGAATCAGATGACTGTTAACAATATTAGTGTCACCTTGACTTTCAAAAAGAACATGCCAAACAATTTTAGGATAGATTATTACACTCACAATGTGTTTTGTTTATATATCCTTGTCTTTCTAAACTTTCTGTAATACTACACACCTTAGCAAGGGGGAAAACACAACCAACATATAAATCCATTTGATTCTAGGGAGAGAATAGACTGTGTGTATGTTATTTCTATAAAATAGTATCCCACTGGATCAGGAAAATGCCTCAGAAGATCTAATTTAGATGACAACTCTTTTCACATCAGCAAACAAGACATCAATAATAACAAAAAGTTAACTCTATTGCTAACATAATTCATATGTAAAATTTCTAGGAGTAGAATAACGAACATTGTTAATATTATATAAATAAGACACATTGAACAATCATTTATCAGCATTTTTTTTTCTAACCTAAACAGTAGCAACAGACAATGTGCTAGCAATTAGACAATGTGTTTTAACAGACAGGTTTCATACTCAGGAACTGTTACCAGTTTCAAAGGTTGGCCAGAAAGAAATAAAGAAAAAAAGAGGAAAGCAATCTAATGCATGCCAAATTTTAAAGATTATAAATAATAGTGAATGTAGTTCTCTTTATTGTTTGCTTATCCGATGTCAGTAGATTACCAGGTCACACTGTGTAAGTGTGTGCAGAATTATAAGAACAAGGCTAGGAATTGTTTTCAATAAGGTAGTATTGAAAGAAAGGGAAAATGCGTATCTTATTAAATCATATTAAATCTTATTAAATTAATAATTAAATTATGAAATAATATATTAAATTATCTTATTAAATTAATAATTAAATTAAATATCTTATTAAATCAAATTTGAACTCAGAAAGGACTGCTAAAACTGTATTTCCATAAGAATCAGGTTCCAAGGGCTCATGCATGTCTAGTTGCTATAAACATTCCACAGCCTAAGTCTTCCTGTACCACAGGAGGGCTTCCTTTCTCCAGGTCTTCCATCTAGTCTTAGGGGTCTGTTGTTCCTGGAAGTCAATTATTCTGTAAGAGTAGAAGAAAGCACTGAGTACCTGAGTACCTCAGCCTTTTCCATGTTCTTTGCCACCTGATCCTATCTGAATTGTGCTCTCATTTCCCCTAGCCTTCATTTTCTTCTGTTATGCCTGGAGAAGCCCTTCTTATTTCCCTTCATGTTCCTCACCATATCCAAATCCAGATGAGCTTCAGCTTTCTTAACTCCATCCCTTTTCACTTGCACAGTATCTCTATATACCTGAGTTACCTGACCCTACTTTCACTTCTTGCATGTTGCTACAGGATAGCAGGAGATGCCAAGAAGAAAGTTAGGTCTAGGATTTCTAACTCCAATGCAAAGATTAAAATATCCCCTCCAGTAAGGCTTCACAGTTGTGAGAGGAATAAAATAGGGTGTTTATTCCACGAAGCAAAATACGGTGTAAAACCTCTTGAGCTAGTTCAAGTTAGGCTGGCAAGAATATGTGGTGGAGAGCAATGCTATGCAGCGATAACGGCTTGAGTCTCAAGAGCTTCATAAACAATTAAAGTAGCAGCCAATGAAAGCGTGAAAACCCTGCTTTTAAGTACAATTAAGTAGCTCAGGTGCCACACTGCCTTTGTATGCATATATGCCGCAGATAGAGAGCGTGAGTAACTCGGAGCCTTTTGCATCAGTCTCGTTTTCCTAAATGAAGCAACTTTGGCCTTATCTAGTCTCCGATCTGGGGGCGAGCCAGGCATCAGAACTCCCGCAGAATCTTGGCTTAGCTCACGCACAGTGGTTTAATTTATGCAGGGAAGCAAAGAGATGAGAAAGGGTTCTTTTCCGCTTATTGCCAGCAGCATTTTATTCACTGGACCATGATGCGGTAAAAGACAAAATCAAAATGGAGGTCAGGGCGTTTTAAGACGGAGGTGAGGGGAGGGCAGTCAGGAGAGCCAATCACTGCGGAGGACCACAATGACTGACAGGGGCGCCAGCCAGTGAGTCGGCTGTCTGCACCCGGCATAGGAACCAATGAGCTGTTCCCCTGGGCGGGGACAGCCCCTGCCGAGCCGGGACTGCTCCACCCCAGCTGCCGCGCGGGGTGGGGGGGGGTAAGGACCAGTAGCACATGGGGGGAGGAAAGGACCGGCGGTCCCAGCCTGGGGTGTCCGGGCCCGGTCGCAAGCCACACCCAGAGGCACCTCAACACATATATTGTTTCAACTTCAGCAGGTAGCTTCATTGGAACTATATTTGCACATTTGCTACATTTTGGTATAAATATAGCCCAAGCCAATTACTCTTACTCTTTTTTTCCTTGAACTAAAACCAGAAAAAAGACAAATTTTCATACATACATAACCATTTACTCAGTGCTTGGAAAACTCTTTTATGAAAAACTCAAGCTCAAAACTTCTGATTTAAGAGATTTGGAATTAGAATTTGATGCCATAAACTTTTACCAAGTCCTACATGCTAGATTAAAATAGGCAATAGGGTTGGGGTATTTCCTAAGTTTTTCAGCTCAGGAAAGAAAAGAAGCTCCAGTCTAGTTTTGAGGTTTTCTAATAATATATCAGACCACTTTAACAAACTTGAAATACAGCTGTTGAAAGAGTGGTCCCACCCTAAAAATACATGATAAATTCTTTTCCCTCATGCATCTGTTCTTCTGGCCACTTGTTGCCACACCACTTTGTGGGTGTCTGAGCAATGTAAAAATAGAATATTGCTTTTAGGGACAGCCAATTCCTTCACTAAGCTTAATGTCTATGCATAGTCACTGTAACTGGCATAAATCCATTCTTCTGCCAAGTATAGACATACTCACAATGGTCTAATGTGGCTGTTGCAACCAATACAAGGAGAAACTAACAAATGCTGTCTAAGTGAGAAGTGCTGATAGATTGAATTGAACATCTCCCACGGAGACACCACATTGTGTATATTTCTTTATCTTCCATGGGATATTCAGACTTCCAACTAGTCATCAGGAGTATTCAGAAAGAGGATTACAGACTAGAACATACTCTTCCTTGCAGTAATTGGGACAAAAACCCCACAGTTTTGCCTTTGGGAAGGGAACTTATGCTGAGGGAAACTAACATGGACAGCTGCTCCCTAACCCACAAACAAGTTAGATTTACACAGAAAACTCACAAGCCTAAACACTTTTTGTTCTGTCTAAGACCAATATTCAAGGTTTTGGCAAAATATTGTTTGCATATAATGACTTGATGGTTGCCTACATTCCTTTGTTGGCTCTATGTCATTTTTGCTGCTGCCCACTCACCTGTTTAACATTTACCAGCTAGATATCTAGCTTACTTGAAGTGTCCTTCCATGGGTCTAGATTTTTTAAGTCTGTAGGGCCTGATCTGGTAACTCCACAAAATACGTTATGGGGTGAAGGAAACTCATTTGTATACAAAGTAAACACTATTAGGGGATTAAGCTGAAAGAAAAAGGCTTTCCACATTCTCCAAAAGATGTTTAATATTCACATGTGAAGCAGAACAGCAACAGAGAAGATGCATACAAATATGCTTCATCAACTCACTATTTAGGTGGAAAATTTGAGTCTAAATATTGTTAAAAATCACACAGAGCAGGGAATTGGACTGGATCTTCTGTATTTCATAACACTCAAACTACAAGAAAGAAAATATGCTCTACAAACACATGCAGCTGCTAGTACTGTGTTTGAAAGATAAAACATAGATTTTTAAAAATAGTTTTGTAAGCACCTCTAATGGAAACACTCTCTAATTTTTTACAGCTTTGCTCTCTTTGAACATTTGTTGGAGCACACATTTATCTCCCTAAATTATTGCAATAAAAATGGTGGTGAACAGCACCTCCATCAAAGCAAATAACTAGCTTGCGTGTGGAAGAATCACTCCGCTGTTGCATTTTGCAACCCTCTTCCACTTTTGCTTTTACAGACATCAGTGTTCTTTCTCTTCTAGTTAAAAATAAAAGAGTAGACTGTATACCATAGTGCAGGACGACTGATGGAGTGGAACTACTGGAGGGCAGAACTTATCAACAGGCAACCGTGACTGTGTCATCTACCTGTCTGCTTTGAAGTCTGCTAATCTTTTTATGTAACATGAAAAAATGTAAGCAAAGGACTGCTAGTGTATACACACAATTTCCTTCTCTTTCTCAGTCTCAATCAGTCGAATACACATGTAAATGCACATGTACACACCCAGAGCATTTCTTTCTTTGTTCAACTTTGATTATGACAGTTATCAGCTAAATTTTCCACAGCCTTGGTTTTGGTTTTTCTTTTTATCTTTTTTTCTTTTTTTTTCTTTTCCAGCTAAAGGCTTTTCCGGAAGAATTTCATGTGTACAGGCTGAAAACTGGCAGAAGCCTTTGTTAGTTGACAGCCACAGAATTTCCTGATCTTACATTATTCATTTTTAAACCATTATTGTGAAACCAGTTAAAGGACTTTGAAACGGAAAATCTCAGACTTTACAGTTCTTCACTGCTTTTTATCCAGTCATTGCTCTCATTGGCATTTTCTACTTAGAGATAAATGCTTTCATTAAGCAGAAATAGATTTTTTTTTAGCTGACTAGAATCTTGCATACAGTAATTTTAATGTACACCTTTATTCTAAGAAGTGAGTTTCTTAAATAACATCTATTTGCTCTCTGAAAGCATGCTAACAGTCTTATACAACACACTCCATTAGCATGGAAATGGATTTTTTGTGTGTAATTTATTTTTCTGGTGCTGTGTTACATTATAGCTGCAGTTATCAAAAAGAGGCTGAAAATTCTTGTTGTACCTTGAAATGTGTAAGATTCCAGCTGGTTTTTTTAATTATACTTCTAACAAACAACACATTTTGTAATAAGTGTAAGTGTATATGTTCATCAATACAAGAAATGTATATCAATGGGAAATGTATTTAAATTGTTCCCCTTTTATAAATATTTCAAGAAATAAAAATGTTGCAAGAAGCATGTGAATTTACTAGAAAAATCTTAGACTTATTAGTATAACATGAATGATTAAGAATTTATATTCCAGGAATTACGAGAGAATAAAAAATGGGTAGGTAGGAATGAGAATATTATTGTGCTCACATGGAGCTATTTATTGCTAATATGAGTCATTCAAAATATACATCATGGAAAACACTTGACAGCAAGTATATAGCTACATGACCAAAGGAGGTTATTTCTTCAGTGAGATTGCTGTAAATAATTCCAAATGCACATTAGACTTCATGTAACACCATACTTGGTTCTAACCTCAGCACAGAATCACACTAAACTAAAAAAAAAAAAAATACAAATGTGTTGAGAAAAAAAGTACTGAGCAACTGAGCTTTTCTAGCACTGATCTTTGATACTTGGATAAAATCCTGAATGCTGAAGTTGAATCAGAGGCAGTTTTGGACACTTTAGAATTTTTGGTACACGGCAGTATGTCAACTCCTTTTTGTGGCTATTTTTCTGTGTAACAGACATCAGATAAGTCTACCATGGCTTGCTAACAAAAGAATTTCTACTTAACAACTTGTTCCACTTCAAGGCTAATATAATGAGTCTTGCTGGGATCTCTTGAGGCCTAGAAGCCATCAATATAAACTGGACATTTTCAGGAAGCCAGTCAGGTCATGAATTTTTATGCAGAGCATTCACTATACCTCTAAACAAAACAAAACATGTTCTACCACTGAAAAATAAATATTAAAGGGATACCTTTTTCTCCCCACAACACTGGTTGAATCAGCTCATTACTCTGTGTGTATGAGTTAGGCTAATTGTACCAGGCCCTCAAGAGGCAAAATGTGTGACTATACCAAGGTTCATGAGGACAGAGCACATGGGTGTTCAGCTGTCCCATGACGGCAGCATATCCAGGTGATGGAAGTTGTAAATGAAGTTCAGTCACTTGCTTCCTGGTCTATACCACCACATGGTGCAGGCTTTCTGCTCCAGGTGCTGAGTTCTGCATTTGTCCACACTGTCTTTCCTGCACTACTGTCATCTCTCCTCAGGTTAATGAAGGCACCTTCAAACTGGAGTTATTTTGTATGTCAATAAATCTCTCTCTAGTTTAGAACCACCTATAATTTGCTGATGTTGCACTCCTTCTCATCAACCTGCTCATCAATGAAGATGTATGAGGTACAGTATGAAGTCCAGTACTGACCTCAAAGTACAATGCTCGTTCACAGCTATCAGATGGATGATTGGATTTTCCAAGCCCTTTTGAGCCTGTGTATGAGTTTCAAGCCTCTTAAAAGTTTATTCTTCCAGTTCAGTAAATAGCTTTCAGCTTAGCCTCTACAGTCCAATTTCCACAACATCCTTTTATTGCTCTATTAGATTTAGGCATTTAAATTGCATACCTACACATGTAATAATTATTTTAGATTTAACTACCTGAGTCAACTTGCTTCTTAGGACTCTCAAATTCCTATGCCATTTATGTCCATCTCACAGGTATCTCCAATCCTTAACTTGTGACAGAAAACTGAGAATATGGTATTTTCCACATGAAATAATGCTGAAATATCTGTGTTACAAAATATTTCCCTCTCTGAAGAGCTCTTGGTTTATAAACAGTTCACTGCCTAAAACTGCCTTATTCTGGGAGAGGTTGGGGGGGGCCACACCTACCTCATTTCATGCAGCAATTATAAGTTAGATTGCTTAAGTGTTTTCCAGTAGATATGGCTTTAATTGGCTACATGAGTATTAAAGTTTCTGAGATAGAGATACTTCCTTAAGATTTGTGAAATAAATACATACCATAACATAACAGAAATCTCCAAATACCTGCTCTAACTGTAAACAAACATTTCAGTGTTGGGGTTTCTTATAGTAAACAGGAAGTTTCCCACTCTTCATCTTTAAGGAGAACAATCTATTGCATAATGTCTGCTGAGATAGGATTTAATAAAAGCAAAGACAGACTCCATCTGTAAGAAATGCTCAGCAGCTGGTAGAAGGAAAGTGTTCCAGAATGGTCTGTTTGCAGGCGTTCCTGATATTTCTATTTCTAATACATACAAAGTTGCTGTGCATACATGATGTTCACGACACAAGCACTCTTAGGAGATGGAGCCAGAAGCACTCTCTCAAGCTTCATACTCCAAGATGGGAAAAAAACAACTTAATTCCCAACACCTTGTATATACCGGCAAGAAGGAAGACCTCAAGTTATATGCTGCTGTGACAGTTGCTTTTGTTAAAGGCACTGGTCATCGCAATACATATTCTTCATTTCCTGGTCATAGTGAATAGATTCATATAACCAGAGGGTGAAAAAAATATTAAGTTAGCACTCCTACTGATCAATACTTTTCTATGTTCCTTCTTGTCGCAGTTTGAGCTCTGACCTAACATCAAAGCTCCCATAAAAACTGCTCACCCCCCTCTCTGCAGATGGACAGGGCAGAGGAATTTTTTAATGATGTATTTTACCAAGCAGAGATAAGTACACTAAGAGAGAAAAACATTCTAATTATCCCAGGCAGAACAGGCTCAAACTGAAAAAGTGATTAAGTGAATTTATTACCAAGTCAGAGGAGTATATTGAAAAGCAAAGTAAGCTCTTAAAAACACTTTCTTCCTGCCAAATCCATTCCTCCTTCCTGTTAACAAAGCAAGGAGAATGGGGGGTAATGGCAGGCAGGTTTCTGGTTAGTTCATTCCTTCAAGGTGTTTTCTTTCCACTGTGACTGCTTGGGGGGGAGGGGGGAGGTGATAATCTTTGCAGCCTCTGTGATCTTATTCCCTTTTCCATACTACTCTGAAGTGACGTTCTCCCATCAGATAACAGAGTTCATCTAATATGGTCGCCTCTGCATCACTACCAAGGAGATACAGTCCTTCCAAAACCAAGTCCCGTCCAGGGCGAAGCTCTTTTACTGATAAGACTCCCACCAGCAAGCAGAGAGTAAAAGCTTCTTTATCTTTTGACCCACACAGAAAGCAGTTCTCTAGGCATCCACCGCCTCCTGCTCCAGCTTGGGCACCTTCCGCCATGGCTGGGGTGGACCTCTATATCTTCCAATGGCAGGGGTGGGGGAACACTGCACCAGTAAAGTCCTTACCACAGATCACAGGCTGTGAAGACGTCTCTTAGCTTAGGTGTTTGAAGGTCCCCCTCCTTCTCCTTGGCTGACCTTAATGGTGCCCATATTTGCTGTTTCTTCTACATTGTTCTTACTCCTCCTCTTTGTCTAACTACATCTACGGTGCACGTGCATACTATCTGTGATTCCTTCTTAAATATGTTGTCACAGAGGCGTTACCTCTCTCTCTAATTTTCTCAGCCATGGGTAGTAGCACGTCCATCTTCAGCACTATCAGAGATTGGCTCTGCTGGATGGCTGTGGAAGCTTCTGGCAGCTTTTCACAGGCACCATCTTTTTGGCCCCTACCACACCCAAAAAACTGGACCCTGTCTGTTGCCCTGAGTTTTGCAGTTCTGATGTTTTCATTCTTTTGTAACTGGCTCTCACACATTCTCTGTAAACGTAGCCATGTTATTGTAACAATAACTTATTATTTACATTCCTTTCTTCTGGGCACAGAAGTTTGATGGACATTTCCTTTGACCAGTGTGACTGGGGGGAGGTGAAGCTGCTCCTCCAATCCACTATGATTTCTAAGACACATATATAATAAAGATGGGCGGGGTCCGCCCGCAGTTGTTTCTTTGCTTTTAACAGGTGTCAGTCTCCTTCTTTTCATGTCGTTATTGCTACACCTGTCAAACCAGGACACTTCTGCACCTTTAAAATTTAATACCCTTGAATTTGTTCACTTTCAATCATATACAAATTGATAAGAGACAAAGGCAAATGTAAAAATTGTTTGTTGTTCCCCAACCAGTGCAGAGGACTGTACAAGCCATGGTGCACAGCTTTTCAGTTCAATTCTCTATGCAGCTGCAGCCTCTTCAGTGCAGTGTGTTTTGAGATGTAGATGCAAAATAAATATTAGTTTCATTAGAGCATCTCCTTCAACAAGTTCAGAGCATGGGAACCAGGTTACAAAGGAGAATGTGAGTTTTCTTCAGACACACAGAGCAGGAACATCATTAGAGCAAAATCAGGACTGAGAGCTTTGGTGGGATGGAGTAATCGCTATCAATGAGGTCCAAAAAAAAAGAAGACAGAGAACATCTCAAATGTCTCTGGATCCAATTTTCTCTCTTTCCAGCTCCAAGGTGGCTAGTTCTTCACCCATGGCTTTACCATTGCCAACATAGCCTGAAAGGGCTCAGTATCTAGGGTTTAGCTTTTCAATAATGCTACTTTCTCTCGTCACATAACCCACTGGGAGTCTCTTCTCTAGGCAGCAGCATTTCACCCCCAGAGACGTCTAATTCTGCCACACCAGCATATTCACAGTCAGGATCCAGAGCAGGGCTGTGCCTGTGCCTTCACACAGGAATGAGATCATGAGTAAGAAGCTCGTGACAAACCCTGGGAAGAGTAATCCCTTCTCTGTCCCTTTCCTCTAGACTCTAGACACTGGAGTGAAGAATACCTGCAAGTTAAAGTAAAAACAATCTTTTGATTGCAAAATCAAAAGGCAGAAACTTTTTAGACTTTTGGCATTTTCTCCACCCACTCCATGTCCCAAAGATGAGGCTGTGCAGACTGTTAAGAAAATGACTGCAAACAGCCCCTTAAAGTTGAGGCACTTCACAAACCAACCCAAAGATACAGTCTTTTCTTGAATACAACCTTGCAGGCTAACTACCAGTGCCTTAGGTCTGTAGTGATTAACACATCTTTACTGTTTCAGTGCAGGACTCTAGTAGTTTGCAAATTCTAATAAATCTTCAAGGACTTTTTTGCCAAGTACTCTCTTGCCTGTAATCTTCTGCTACACCTGAGAAAGGTAGAAGGCCTCACCAGGTGGCTCCTGCCAGATCTGGGGTTGTGTTTACAACACAGTCGTGCTCACTGACTGAGGAACCAGGCAGTGCTGTCAGCAGCTCTCTGGCAATGGTGGAAAGTTGTTGCGGTAGCCCAGCCCACCTTTGGGCTGAGTGCCATACAATGGGTGGAATTCCCTGCCCAGGACTCCAAAGCCTGAGTCTAGGGCTGACACCCATTGTGTGTGACTCCCGCAGCATCTCCTCCCTCCTGTCCAGAAGCTTCACTGTTCCTTTCTCCCCATTGGCTCAAACCCCTCATGTTTAATAATGCAGCCTATTCTTTATGTATGAAGCACTGGAAAGTTCTGTTCAGTTCGGTTCTCTATTGGTTGGTTTGTATCTGTTCCTCCCCTGATATGTTATGATTTGTTCCCTGTTACCTCATGTCCTTCCCTTATTGGCTTGCTCCCTTGCTCCCCTCTCTCTCCAACCCCCTTTAAAAAGTGCTGTCTCCCTGATCCCGAGGCCTTTGACTGACCGTCTCCCCTCCGAGCACACCCCCCACTTCTTTGGGGGGGGGAAATAAAAGCCGGAACAAAAGATGCAATGTTGGCCCTCTCTTGTCTTTTACCCTCGCCGAGTTGCTGGGCAACAGCCGTGGTGCAGCCTGCCTTTCGTGCCTTCTCAGGCAGCCCAACAACTGGTCTTTGGTAGCCACGCCGCGTGGACACCGGACCTTGTCACTGGCCGAGACTACCAGGCGGTTAGAGGCCAGAGCGACAGAAAGTGTCCACAGGAAGCAGTGGAAGAAATCTCCAGTCTGAAAAGTTGGCAGCCTTACCAGTGCTGTAGTGGTGACAGTTGGAGAGGGTGGAGATGCTCACATTTTAGAACTGTGTCTTGGGGTGGCTGTATCATTTTCCCGCACTGCTGTATTCCTATCATCTGCGGAGCTTTCCAGTGCGGGGTTGTGTTTCTGCACGGAGGACAGCGGATTTCCTCCCAATAGACTGTACATAAATAAGGTGACTCCCCTGGGATCTGCCCTTCTTCCCAGCTGCGGTGGACAAGGTCGGCACAGTCAAGAGAAAGAGATTTTTTTTTTCCCTCCATATTTTTCTTCCCCTTGCCTTTTCGGCCAGTTTT
>VZRZ01001796.1:331473-354160 GCA_013398175.1 Climacteris rufus | reverse complement strand
TTTTTTTCCTTTTTCTTAGTTCCTTTGGATCTGTGCCATCACCTGGAACTGAAGAGGGGATCGACATCAGAGGGACATTCCCCTTCCCAGGCCTAGGGAGGCCTGGTGCAGCCTGTGCCGGGACCCCTGCTTCAGGAGGCTACCAGACGAAAGAGAGTCTGGGACTGAGGTTTTCCCTTTTTGGGAATTTATTATCTGATATTATTCATTTGTTTTATTATCCTTGCTGTGTCTGCATGCATATTGTGTGTGAATAAACAGGGGTTTTTTCACTTTCTTCCAAGAAATTTCTTTCTGGACCAGAGTAGGGGAGGGGCTGGTGGAAACTATCTTCTGTTTGGAGGGGGTTTCCTCCTGATATTATCTCAAATGATAACAAACTGTTACTGCAGAAAGGCAAATGGAGAAAAACAAATTTGAAACATAAGAACTTCATAAATAGATTAAAACAATAGCAACAAAAAGAGTGCATTCATTTGTGATAGGTTTGAGGACCATGTCTTCTTAAAATCAGCATGTGTCCATAGATTCCAGTGAAACTACATTGATGCACCTCTGTTGGATGCCTAGTTATTTCTACAGTAGAAGAAAGGCTTAATAAATATTATGGATTGTATTCGCACCCTGTATAAATTGTTATAGTTCCCTTGATGTCAGTGGAACTCTACTGGATTGCAGCAGACAAAGGTCAGCTATACCAAAGCACATTCACTGAGTGCCTACCAAGCTTTTGTGTCTCAGCTTCGCTACATATGCACTCGCATTCTGTTTAGTGCTTTCAGGAGCTGGGCTTCCTACACGGAAGGGGCCTAAGTTTGTCTGCAAAAGGCATTTTAGGATTTTTGTGGAAATTTGGTGCAGAAAAAATATTGTTATTTACTCATACAAGAATAAATGTCTCTCTTCCATCTAGAACACACTGATGATTGAAGAAGGTGTTATTTGCATTTAATTCATTGTGCCTGATGTAGAATTAATGAAATCAAAAAAGACAACAGCCCATTTGTCAAAATTAAATTTGGCTATGGCTGTTAAAGTTAGTAAGCAAAAGGCTATTTGCAAGGGTGTCTGGGCTGATATTTTCACCCCTTGTGACCTTATGTAAGCCTGAACTGTATTAATTTCTCTGTATCACTTCACAGATGTATCTTCAAGAGTTAGGATCATTTCTATAAACTTATGAAAACTATGTTCAGCCTTGTGATATTACTTCAGGAAGTCACTTATATATTGATTTCTGATGTTGCTGGTTTTAGCAAGATAAGACTTCTAATCCATCTGCTAAATATTACTTTGCTGAAGATGAAACAACTGTCATGCCTACCCCCCCCAAATCAAAACAGAGTAGAAAAAAAAAAGCAAGATGAGTGTGTTGGTGTAGTAAAGGTCTATTTTCAGACATAAGCAAAAGAAAACAAGGTATGTTATTTTCTATGTCAGTGCCAGCTTCTGAAGCTTTAAAGACCACTTGCACCTACAAAGAAACAGAATGGAAAAAACAACTGTGTGACACCCCTACCTATAAAAACAGAAACACATCACTCAAAGCCAATGAAGGGCTTCATGCAGCCTACTCAGAGGTGCAGACTGTTAGCCTACTTAACCTCATCCTCCTCTATTCTGAAAACAAGAATGTGTACCGGGTTTGTTTGATAAGATTTTGGTAGCAGGAGGCCTACAGAAGTGGTATCTGTGAGAAGCTACTAGGAGATTCCCCTGTGTCTGATGGAGCCAATGCCAGCCAAGAAAGACCCACCACTGTCCAAGGCTGAGCCCATGAGCAACAGTAGTAACACATCTGAGAGGACAGATTTAAGAAGGGAAAAACCACTAGGCAGCAGCAACTGGGAGAGAGGGTTGAGAATACATGAGAGGAACAGCCCTGCAGACACCGGTACCAGTGAAGGAGGAGGCACCATAGCTGAGATTACTCTTCAGCCCGTGGGGAAGACCCTGGTGAGGTCAGGTGTCCTCCTGTAGCCCATGGAGATCCATGGGGAGCAGAGATCCCCATGAGTAGGACTGAGCAGGTGGATGCCTGAAGGAAGCTGTGATCCCATGGCAACCCCACACTGGAGCAGGTTTCTGGCAGGACTTGCAGTCCCATGTAGAGAGGAATCCAGGCTGGAGCAGATTTGCTGACAGGACTTGTGACCCCACACAGGACCCACACTGGAGCAGTGTGTTCCTGAAGGACTGCACTGCATGAAAGGGACACACACTGCAATGGGGGAAGAGTGTGAGGAGTCCTCCCCCTGAGGAGGAAGGAGTGACAAAAACAGCATGTGATGAACTGACCACAGTCCTCCTTACCTGTCCCCCTGAACTGCTGGGGGAAGGAGGGAGAGAATTAAGAGCACAGCTCAAAATATAGTACCTTATCCTCCAGAATAAGACAAAAGAGAAATGTGTTTATTGTATTTATACATCATTTCAAAGATATATGTCCAATTTTCTACAAATTCTACTGCATATAACAGACATAGCAGTTAAAGGGATATGTAAGCAAATGTAACTACGTGATCATGCATTAATGCTTTAGAAAGACTGTATGTGAAGTCATAGCATTTTAGCATCATTTAACCTGAACATGTTTCATTCTCTTAATATAACCCTCACATGGGTAAATTTAACATATCCCACTTTTTAATCTCTAAGGTCTTATAATAGGCTTCTTGTGGACAAAGAGGAAACTGTTAAGACCCTTTTAAGTCACAAGATTTTTTTTTGCACCAGATTATTCTGAACAAATTATTCTCTGTTTTAACATGAATAATTTTAATAATTTCAGTGATATTGCACTGAAACTAGAATGTAGCTTTTATAATTCAAACCGCAATTATAATTTTTTTAATCTAAGATGAGATAAAAATCCAAGGAAAGGAGAAATTTTTATATATTTTGATTTTTATTCTTTTCCTCATTATATCAAGCCTAGGGAACACTTCAGATTGTAATTATATTGTAGGGCACTTGAACATTTATATTGCTTGGAAAGACAGCGACTTATCTTTGCTAATTATAGAAAGCAATGCTGCAGTTTGCATTAAAGTGTACCATAGTTATGCATTTTATAATTAGTCTTATTATGGTTTACAAAGTTTAGATTTCTGGTTTTGTTCTGCCTCCAAATATAAAAAGCTCCCAAATAACACAATAGTACAGTAAAATTACTTCAGATACTAACACCCTCTTGTTAAAGTTCACTGATGTGAATTCTGCTTCAGGAGTAAATCTGGCCTTTCCCATTTTCATATTCGAAGCAAGCAGGCAATAGAGAAACAGCAGCAAATAAACCGTGAAGCAGTCAAGAGTCATCCAAGAATGACTTGTGAACATCCCAGTCCATACTATTGCAGGGTAAATAAACTATCCCTGATCATCAACATATGAAATCTACACCTGCCTTCCAAAGCTCACTCATTAATTTTAGGATGAGAGTGAGTCCAGTTGGAAGGCACAGTGCCCTGTGGATGTGTCACAGGCAAAACCTGGGACAGCCTGAAGGAATCTGAATTGTGTGCTTTCTGATCTTACTTTTTAAATTGTGTTCTTATTTTCTTCTCCTGTTCCACATTGAAGATTTTTCATCTCAGTGTATAGGCAGCAACAAGCATATCCCTCAAGGTCATTAGAATTATAGAAGTTGATGCCATCAAAATTTGTCTTTAGATATATTTACTTCACATGCTTTAAGATTATCCTTGAGATAATCTTCCCAAAGTTTCAGCCACCCATCTTTGTCTTTCTATCCAAAAATAATAATTAAAAAAAAAAAGGATACTCCCCTCAGGCATATGAACTCTGTGACATTGTTTTCTCATCTGAGATATGATTAGAGTGTCAATGCCAAAGTTTTGAAAACCTACACAGCTTCAATTCTACTTATTTTGCCACTTGGCGCTTGACACCACTAGACACATTTCACCATTTGCTGAAAACAGCATAGGTGAAAATGAATGAGGCATTTACATAGCAATCTGTCCAAATCTTTATAACAAAAGCAGCATAATTTTCCCATCCACAGACTAATTTTGAACTCAGTCAGTGGCTGGAACTATAATTTACCAAAATATTGCTAGCCAAGTTGATGCCCTTAGTGATATCAATGCAGCAATCACCACATTTCATTACCAAGGTAACAAAACTTGTTGGCAGCCTGAATCACACATTATCAGACGACACTATGGGGGACTTTATAAAGCTAGTCTATCCTGTGGGATGCACAATTTCTGGTCCTTGGGCTTTTCTGGTAGACTGTGAGGTTACTGGGTCTGGGAGAAAGGTGATCAGTGGTCAATAGGATATCTGCAGGATATGAAATATTTTTTGCATTTACAGGTTTCAAGAATATGGAATAACACTGGCTGATAATTGACTTTAAATTTGTCCATCAACATGGCATCACATACTGGGGGGCCTTTATGCTAAGGCCATTATGAAGTTTATTTAACTTATTCGAAAAACAAAAAATATTTCAGCAAACATATTTGCCTAATACGACAAAATCTTCTTTCTCATATAATGGAACTGGATACTGCTGATCTATTAATCAGGGTAGTCAAAAGGACTGTCCACAAATCTGAGCAATTAATAAAATCAAAGACTGTAAAATAATTATGAAAGATCAGATTAAAAATTTGGTTTTTCTCAAGATGCTTCATTTGAAAAATTCAAGTAGCAAAACCAGACTGTCATGGCACATTCAGAATGGAATACATGCTGACTTCTACATGTCTTTCATCTCTTCAATTTCACTAGGCAAACAATTTAACAGAGCTGGCATGCACCACTCCAGCAGCTGCTGAATTCTACCTCTCATCTGAAACTGATAATCTCCCTCTTTCAAAAGCTAACCAGCTGGATAGGCTGTTTGTTGGAACAATACAAGGGAGGGACAGAGCAGTTATCTGGTTAAAGTGGTCCAGTTAAATTTCTCTCAAAAAAGTGACTTTATTTTACTACCAGTGTTCCAAAATATGTAATGAGCTGGTGTGTATACA
Source organism: Climacteris rufus (assembly GCA_013398175.1). Classification (NCBI taxonomy): domain Eukaryota; kingdom Metazoa; phylum Chordata; class Aves; order Passeriformes; family Climacteridae; genus Climacteris; species Climacteris rufus. The sequence continues at coordinate 349,157 of VZRZ01001796.1, read as the reverse complement.
GGGTCTAGATCCTTTGTTCAGATCACACTACCTTAGCCTTGAGTCATCTATCCTGTAGTGTACAGTGCCATTAATCTACCATATTTGCATATGGAAAAAAACCCCACAATCAGATATATATAAAAAACCAGAAGATCAGTATTCAGATTTCCTCCAAAGTAAAGGGATATTTGCAAAAATATTGTTTGCCAGCCTTCTATCTCAGATGCTTTTATGTTTCTGATTCAGCTTTATCCTATGGAATTCAAGCACCAAAACTGAAGGAATGATTTCCTGCTCTGCTGAAACGGAATGAAAAAAATGTACAGAGCAAAATCACTTTAATGCCTTAATCCCATTCTCAACATGTTTTTTTTTCTCCCTGTGCATGAATGTCAGAGTGTGGACTGATATTTTTGTGTTCTAAATAAAAATTCATTGCATAAAGAAGTGCTTTCAGAAAGCTACTTAAAAATGTACTTCACTTTAAAACATATATGTCATTAATAACTTTTTTCCCATTTTAATGTCACAGTGAAGCAAATAGTTCAATATAATTAATGCAAAAATATGAAACGTTACAAGCTCATAGTTCTGTTTATAAAAGCAGTATCATTGGACAACGGCTCTTCAGTATAAGTAGACAGGTATAGTGGCACATTGTAGGAGGAAACAGGAACTCTGGCACACATACTTGGCAAGCAAATTTTATATTTATATTTACCATTTCACTTTTGTCTGACCAATGATAGTCAAAGTGCTCTAGAGCAAGAGAGGTGCAGCAAACTAAAAGCAGTAATACACACGTGGTTTACTTATTTTTCTTAATCTTCGCTACATTTTATATTTAATTGCACCTGTCTGTTCTTATATTAACTCACCATCCAACTCTAAATCCCACATAAACACTAGTAACAAATGCTCAACATCTTGCAGATCAAATTCCCTATACAGGAAGAAATATTGACAGGGTTTCAGTGTTTTTTCATGTGTAACCCTTTTATACAAGTCCTGGAACAGAGACAGAAAGAAACAGCACTGAAGTAATTCTCTTTCAGAAATCAAAGTAAAATGTTTCTAGCTGACTTAGCCTCAGTAGGTAAATGATGACTTGGGAACATACCAAAGTATGGTGCAAAGTCTTTTGCTGATCATACAGTTTCTTCCATTCAGAAATTTGTGTAACGCTACTTACAAGGACACAACTCTTCTGTGAAGAGTGAACAGTGGTTACACACCTACAAATAGTGATTCAGACACCATCCTGGTGTTCCAGAACATATATTTTCCAAAGTCTCCAAAGAATTAATTGGCTAAAGTGTGATTTTTTTTTTTTTTTTTTTGGAAAATAAATATGGATACGCATTTGGAATACATCTGTTACTCCTGTTTGAGTTTTTAAAAAAGCACCCTTTCAAAATTTGAATATGGATATTTAGTTGGTAATAGGAAAATGAGCTCTGGAATAAATAGATTCACAGATATTTTAAAATAGTTTGATTGTTTTCCCTAATGACTCTGTATCTGAGCTATTATAGTTTGTACGGTCTAATAGAAAAAAAACCTCCTGAAGCATTGCAAAGGAAAAGAAAATGCATGTTTTATATACTAGTATTCTTCCAGATAAGACTAAATATTAGCCGTTCCTTTATTCATAATAATAAAAGCAAATACTGTTTAGTAGATTCTGACTGTGAATGAAAAAATATGTATTGATAAAAATCGATGCATGTATTTATAATATAAAAATTATTTTCACATGCAGTTAAACAAGAGGCACGTCCATCTATTTACGCATTTATGCATCCATGTATTTATAACTTGTTCATTAATCTTCAGTTCCACTTTTGTGGGTCACCGTATAGAAATCATTCTCAACATTGTGTTTGTCAGAAAGCCTCACAGAGAGAGGTCTCTTGAGCATAACTTTGCATGTGCACTGTTTGCCTACAAATATTTGCATAACACTAATTTAGAAAGTGGTTTTTTTTTTTCTGAAAGCTTATTTCATGAACATGATCACAAGGAATTATTTTTTAAATTTTAATTAGTATTTTTCATTAGAATTCTTAACCCATACAATATTTATTCCATATATGAATATTTTCCTTACTATTTCTATCTTTAAATACACTAATTCATACAGGAATGCCATTCTTCAATAGATCAGATATAATTTCACCATAGAGAGATTTTTAAACTAACTGCATAAATTTTCATTTGTTCGTTATGACAATCCAGTGACATTTCAGTGACAAAAGAAGTTAACATCATGAATATTTTTTATATGCCTTGCGATATTGTTCACCATCCATTATAGAGCATGAGCATTGATTTTGAGCACTTGTAGCCCAGGGATGCCTATTTTTCAAAGAAACTACTTGGTCATGTTGAATAATTTCCCTTCTACCTACAGTATCTGATTTGCTTTAGAGGCACTTACAGGTCTGTCAGTAAAACTGAGATTGATTAGGAACACAGCATAGTAAAGACACTTAACCCGGAGCTCTCGAGGTAGCTTCAGCATCCTTTATGCGAGCGAAATCCCTGCCGAGACGAGTTGCAATGGTTTTACAGCTCTCCAAAAGTACAGAGTTCTAGCTACCGCAGATGACCTATTTCTGCTGGCTCCTCTAGAAATGAGTTACCCCAGGCGTGGTGTTCTAGCTTCAGCGAGAATGAAAGGCTACACAGAGGGTTTTTCTCTGGGATAATAGGCTTTTTATTATAAATCCAGTGTTGCATTATGAGGGTCCAGGGAGGAAGTCCGGAGACATCCAGATGGCTGGATTAACCCAGAAGAAAGAGACCGAGCGGAAGCTCTGCAGGGGTCTTAAAGGGGGGTGGGACCATGGGACCACCCAATGGAAAGACGCATGAATCGAAGTGACCAGTGGAGGGGAGAGCTTCCCAGGACATAGCCATATGTGGGACCTAAGGTATGGATACAGGTAACACAAGAGAAATATGGGGTTTCACCACAGCTCAGGCAGAGGGTTCAGATATTGAAGGGAGAAGGTTGAGGGCATTGCCTTGGCTTTCTTCCCACCAGTCCTGAAGCTCCACAGCATGAGCTTCTGCCAAGTACGCTGCTACAGCATAAGAATACATAAGGCATGAAACCCTGTAATATACTGGGTCTTAAACCTTTTTATCGTTCATGTTGGGGTTTTTGACTTAATTTATTTTCATCTAGAAAAAATCAAACCAATCCATACAAGACCTATCTTAACCCCAGTCTCAATCTGCCCTCCAATTAATTCCTTCTTCAAAAATGTACCCAGCTGACTCTTCAGTTAAACTTCTTGATAGAATTCACATCCTTGGCATGTTCTATATTTCAACATATGTTTATATACTGACTTACAGGTCAGTGTCCTATTTAACCAGATTCAGAGAATGTTTTGGTTATGACCTAGTCACTGTTACAAACTCGGTGTTTCTGACAGGTCTGTTCTCTTGCTCTCAGAATTTAAATGACTTTGTGACATCCCAATTGGCCACTATTTAATTCCAACCATTAAAGTCAAAATCTGTCAAACAAGATTATTTGTCTTTAAAAAGAAATCAACCAAACCTGTTGCACTTTTCTTGAGTCATTTTGACAAGGTGAGGGCAAAAAATGGTGACATTTAAAAAAAAAACATAGAATCCTGAGTTGAAATAGTAGATACACTTGAACATACAGACCACCTGGTTTAAGTAAAGCATCAATGAGTTTTTTATCCCGTCATGTTCCAACTATGCTCTAAATCTCAGCTTGCTTTGCTGCATGTACCTATGGATTACAACTTTGAGGCATTTGCTTTTATTGTGTATCAATACTGAGATGACAATGTCAAGTTAAGTCCATCATGTAACAAGATAATTATAGATTTTTACATGGATACATAAAAATTAAATTTCAAAATGCAGTATTCAAAGATATTGTGAGAGGAAAACTTGAAACAATGGTTTATAATTTTATTTTGTTATGAATTGTTATTCTATTCTATTTCATTCTAGGATTATTATTATTTACACAAAGATGAATTGCACAGTAGAGTTCTTGGAAAACTCAAAAGAAATGTTGTGAAAATTGTGAAGAAGCAGAATGCATTTGAAAAAGGAAATAGTCTAGGTGAGTGGCTAAGCAACAGGGGGAAAGCTAGAAACAATGAAAATAAAATTTTTTAAAAGAGAGAATTTTCCACCATTGCCAGTGAGAGGGAAAATTTATTATGATCAAAGTGATCATAATAAGAAAATAAGAATTATGGACTGTGAGTAAAAACCCCCAAAAAACTAACAGAAATATTACTGAAGTAAAGCTAGTAGAAGATAGGCATGAGAGTAATGAGTTCAAAAACTTTAAGTGATTGAAAGGCATTTGCTGATCAAATAGCCATATTGTTTTCTTTAAAAGTAGGTGATTGAACGGTTTGAACTATGTATTCCAAATAAACTTATATGAACCAATCATAACAGTAGTCACCCTCGTGACACTCATGCTTCTTGGCACATTTCTACTCTTTCTTTGGCAATGTTCATGATATGAATTTGTGTCATCTGAAGAAAAATTAAGTGCAGTCACTTGAATTGAGAACTACTTCCAACTCTAACTGCTACCTCAGGTCTGCTTCCCTGAGCTTAATGAAGGTGCCAGGTATTATTTATTACTAGTTTAATTATTTTCATATAAAGTGTCAACCTCTAATAACCTGTTTCTCTAACAGCTCTCTAATAAGTTCTCTTCTCAGCAAAGTGAGTGGCAAGTTGAGCAAAAATAACCAAAGTCCAGCCTTGCTGAAGAGTTAACTTCTCACTGAGTCCAAAGACAATAAGAAAATATAGGCAAATAGAAGTGGGACTAGGCTATCCACTAAAATATAGATAATTCTCCCTCTTTTTCCATGACTTTGGTTGAGATTTTTTGGTCCTCCTACTTCTTACTTGCTTCAATTTTCATTAAAGGTGTTCTTTGGAAATTTGCCCTTTCCTGATTCATGTGGGGGTTGTGGCCTTCATATAGAATGTGTGGCTTCTTCTGTGCTTTGCCTGGATAATATGCTGAAATGAGAGTCTCTAAAAATTAGAGAGTCACTAAAGTCTCTAAAAACACAATTTATATCTATCAGGTCTCTATGACTGTGTCAATATTAAATATCTGTCTTCTTCCACTAGATTTCCTTTGTGGGAGTCTATCTAAAATTGGCAGAATCAAAATAAAACAAAACATTGAGCTGTTTTCCCTCCAAGATAACTCTGTGATCAGCCTGAAATTTTGTCTGCATTGCCAAATCCAGGCTATCTTTAAGTCTTTTTTTTTTTTTAATATCAAACCACTCTCAACTGGATTCTGAATTAGATCCTATGCTTTTTACCTCTCTAGTTTAAATCAAGTTTTGTTAAATGCAGATGGAACACATGGTCTGTTAAATATAATTTCTCACAGGCCATAACTAATTTAAACCTTCTAAAAATTATTAACTGGAATTTTCCATGAAGTTAATAAATCTGCTGCCATGTGTCACCATAATATTTGGAAAACCAGAGCACAGAAAAAAAATCCTTCAAAACTAATTAACGTATTTAAATAACATTATAAATAGCTATTTATACCATTTTCTCTCTTATTATTTTTGAATGATCCAAATTTCAGAAATTTAAACCTGTGTTTTCCCCAGAAAATTTTTTCTGAATTTCTCAATGAAAAATTATTCCAAAATGTTTTTTTTTTCTATCAATTGCTTTAGTGTCTAGATTTGTTTGATTTAAGCAAAGGAAATACTTATATACCATGTTGTAAAACTGTGTATTAACCTATTCATATTGATTCAGTTTGCAAGAAAAGGCACTTCAGAACTGAAGACCAAATGCAAAAATCTTACTTATTAATTTAGCTACTATGCACTGTAAGGTGCCCTACATTTAGTATTACAGTCATGCATAGTAGCAAAAAACTTGTTCATGACATTTATCTAAATAATTTTTTCCTAGATTTTATTTCTGTATCCAAAATCTGTTTTTCCTTTACAAGACAATCTTCTTGAAATGTCACCCTTGAAATGCAAAACTCAGCTTAAATTCAAACTATTTAAATTAAATATAAATAAACCTTAAAAACCACATTGTTTAACATATTTAGTCAAGATCAATACTGTACTGGGCCTGCTATTTCAGACAGACAACCTGTCAGCTTTATGTAATTCACTCGCTAGTCTTTTTGCATGGCAAAATTCCAGAAAGTCAATTTATTTTTCAAGGTGCTTCACATAACTTTCTCTTCTACTTGATTTACAGTTACAATACCTTCATCTGATACCCTTCTCTGTTACCATTGTAAGTAATTATACCCACTGATATTTCTTTTTATTACAGCAGAGTTATCCAGGTAGAATGTTATGTGAAATAAATTTTCCTTTGCCACGGTCCGCAGTAATTTTCTCCAGGCTTATTCACTTTCTAGAGCTAGCTTTTACTATACGTGGAATGTTTTGTCTCTTTGAAGTTAATCTGCTTATGCATTTACCTTTGTCAAGATTAGAGAGTTTTCTGAGATCCACTGGAACAGGAGATACATTCACTCCTGAACTATTCTACAATATGTCTAAATGAAAAGGAGATGAATATCTCCTCATCACTTTCTCTTAATTTTCCCTGGTGATTTCCCACATACTTCTTTTTCTCAATGGTGGGATTTAAATTTGTTTTCCTTTTATACATGAGGTATGCTTCTGTCTTGAAGAATGATGGTCACAGTAGGAATATGAAAAATAACAAAAATTAAGTGAAGGACAAGCAACCTCCTGCCAAACAATGTATTTGATGTGCTGATATACCACAGAGTACTACACAGCAAAGAAAGAAAAACATAGCAGACAGTTAATGAGCTAGCAAGTGCATCTTGTACTGACATCTGAAACAAAAACCTTAGTCTGAATCAAATTTTTCTCCTATGGTTTTAAGCAAATAAATTTTAAATGCATTTTTTCTGTGAGACCATTAATTCTTCTACAGCAAACTACCTTTTTCTTTTTCATGTTTCAGCAATGACTGGGTAAGAGCCAATGAAATATTAATATGCATTATAAAAAGATGGTTTTACACGTAAATAAAACTAATAATGTCATTTCTGAAATAAATTTAAATGGAATTATATTAGATGTGTGGAGCAGATACTTTGGTTAGTCAGGGAATTGCCTGAACTTAAAAACCTGCTGACTTCAGTGATACTTACTAGCATGCTTGCCAGTGGTGAAAACAGAAAGGACATATTCAGTCTAAAAATGCAGGAAACACCTTGGTTGAAAAGCTTGGTAGGAAAAATCAGAAACAAGAGCCATCAAATGTTGACTGAATGCTACAGACTGAGATGTTAGTGTTTCACAGTCTTCTTTTTATTCTAAATAGGCACTCTGCACATCTGGTTGAAGACAGTCTCTTAATTTCTAGTTTGGAATATTTTCTCTCCATATTTTTAATTGGAATAAAACACTGCAATCTTTTGCAGAAGAATAAACTTCAAGTATTTGTATATTAATACATTTGTTGTCAAAATTATGTGTCTAATACATTAATTATGTGATTAAAAAGTAAGGTAGTTTTCACTAGACAAAAGTAAACACTATTTCTTAAGTGACCCTTATACTTTTTCTCAGCTGAATGAAACACATGCAAATTAGTGGGATTATAGCATTTAGTGTATTCAAATTCTCACAGCTAATTTAAAACTGAATTTTTCTAAATATGTAACTCTATTTATTCCAGAACAAATTCTTGGGACAAATTTAATTGCTTGAAACATGCAAGGCTTTGAAAATCTGACTCAAAGTAAGTAATAAGCCAGAACAAACTAAATCTTCCATAAGGAGTACACGTCTATATTTTTAAGAAATTTTATTTTTACAAGGAATATCCCAATGCCATTGTGAGCAAATTAACTTTTTATATATAAATCTTCTTAAGTTAGATTTAAGAACTATGTGGCTGTCAGCATGTTTACATAATTGATCATGCAAGCTGTGCCTGGCTTCTTGCTGACTATCTGCTAAATCTTTTCCTTCAGCACTGTCATGTGGAGAGTTGAAAACAACATCAGGCAATATAGTTGTTTTAGGGTGATAGATTTAAGAATTATCAATATAAATTTTCCTGAAAGTTAGACTCAAGCATAGAGAAGACTATCTTATATTCAGATTGTACAACATAATTTTCATTTTTCTGATGGCTTCTATAGAAACAAAATTATATATCAATAGAGTTAAAATGTTTAGATTTGAGTTTTATAAAATTATTCATGTTTTTAACAGTATATTTTTAAATACTTTAAAATATTTTGTTACAATCACAAAGCTTCAATTCAAAATGCCTATCAGAGTTATTTCATATGAGCAGACTGGGATAACATTACTTGTTTAACTGGCTTGCACTGATTTTTATTTCAGATAGAATGATGAGTTCAGGTCAGTGGGAAATATTATCATCCCCCTCTTTCAGCTGTTATTTCATTGAAATTGGGATTTTCTTATCATCTAGGCTGCAATATCCACATTTAAAACCATACCTCATAGAATATACAGAGTTTGAAGGAACCCTCAAGGATCATCAGAGTCCAACTCCTATAAACAGTCTGAATATCTAATGTAGATTGTTAGGTTGTGTTTAAAAGAATGGGCTCATACAATAGTTTGTGCTGGAAGGGACCTTATAAGGCCATCTAGTTCAACCCCTCTGCTGCCAGCAGAGACATCTTCACAAGAACAAGTTGCTCAGAGCCCACTCCAACCTGACTTTGAAAGTGTACGGGGATGGGGCATCTACCACATCTCTGGGCAATCTGTTCGTGTGTCTCAGCACTCTCGATATAAAAAACTTCTTCCTTATATCTACTGTAAATCAACACTTGTTTATCTTAAAACATTTAACATCTATCTTAAAACTCCTTTTCCTATCACAAAAAGCTCTGCTGAAATGCTTATCCCCATTTTTCTTTGTAGGCCCCCTTTAAGTACTGAAAAGCCACAATAAGGTCTCCCCAGACCCCGCTGTTCTTCCAGCTGAACAACCCCAACTCTCTCAGCCTTTCTTCATAGGAGAGGTGTCACCTACTTTTGACCATTTTTGTGGTCCTTCTCTGGACCCACTCCAAGAGGTCCATGTCTTTCCTCTACTGAGGATTGGAGAACTGGACACAGTACTCCAGATGGGGTTTCATGAGAGCAGACATAAATGTGTATTCAACCAAGGTGGGATTAAAATAACTATGGGATTTCTCCCGTCATTTACAAACTGCCATGGCAAAGTTTAAATCAAGACTTAGCAGTTATGTTTGACTTTCTGTGCTCAGTGATCCCTGTAAGCACACAGATTTGGTAGTGAAAACAATAGCAAATACATAATTTCCAAAATCACTGTTAAGTACAGGAAAATGGAACATTAAAAAGGCATAAAATATGCATAAACTTTGCCTCTAATTTGAATGCCAGATACAGATAAGTATTGCTGGAGGTTACAGCCTGGTAAAATTACAGAAGAGATATGGTAAATCTAAAAAAAGAAAATGAGAAGCTGGACATGGGTAATGAGGAGACAGTCATAAGTCAAGGCAAGGGATGAGGCAGCAAAACAGCTTTCCTCTTACACATGGCCTTCAACCACTCTAGGAGGTAAGTTTTTCTCCTTCTGACATGTTATTATTTTTGCCAATAAGTAAACTTTTTGTGCATTTCAACCCTCAAGCCGATCATATGCTGTCCTTATGTTGCTGGGGCTGAGCGAGAGGTGCTGCTGGGTGAGGGCAGGAGTGTGGGTCTCAGGAGCCACAGGCATCAAGTAGTAACTAATCCTCTGCAAGCCATGAACAAGCTTCAAGCAAAAGCAGTGAGGATTTTTATTTATTTATGGTGTATTGCAAGCAGACACAGCTCCACTTTAGATTCCAGCAAGTTTAAAAGGCTTTTACATTTTCAAGATATTTCCATTGGACACCCTGCTCACCAGCCCCCGCTTCCAGTATTGCAGTTATTCTGTCACAAAACATTTCAACATTGTATGATACGGCAGTCATCATATTCAGTAAATTAGTAGTATGATTAAACGATTTATCTAAATATTGCTGCATTTATAGTACCACTTCTTTCCTACAAAGTTAAACATGAGCTAAAAGCATGACATTTCTATTGTGTATCTCCCTAGGCGACATAGACATATGAGTTTATAAATGAAAGTCAAAAAAGCACATTAGTTCTTACCTATTTTATAAGTTCTGGCTATTAAATAATGATTTCTTGAATATGCATAACAATTGCATTGCTAACAATTTTGTAATACTTGAATCTTCTAAAACTAAATATTGAAAGTAGGTCGAGTCTGTGATTTGTCATAAATGTTTGTATTTTTCCTATGTCTGTAAAAGAAAGCTTGTCTTTTTTCTCACTGCACCTTTTTCTCTCTAAATAGAATGCTAACTATCTGCATTAGTTAAGGGAATTCTCCTATTCCAGTTCAGGCATTGGCTGCTCCTGCAATATTCTAAACCTTCAATGAGGCCCACAACTTTGGTAGTAATGTCACAGTGCAGATTTTCCCTTGATAAATAATGAGTTTTATTCATATAGACACCTTTCATCCATGCAGACAGAAATGAGACAAACATGTATTCGAACCCTTTGTAGGCTTAAGGGCAGATTATCGTAAATAAACACTGTTTATCAGTTCAGTTTCTTTGTTTCCTTAATGATGTTTAAAGAGCTCGAGCAGCATCGGTGCTAAATGTGTCCTTTCTTAATTATCTATAATTTTAAACTTTGTAGTCTATAATTAATGAGTGTAAATCTATATGTTAATTTAAATTACATATATTTTTGTATTTCCAGTCTGAAAGGATGTATTTATGTTTCAGACATCAACTAGGCAACACACATCAAGTCTTAAAAAACATTATATAAAAATTTAGACATTCCAAGACACTGATATGTTTCATACTGCATTTACTTCAGGGAGATGCCTCTGACAACCAGAGTGAGCCCTCTACCATGTAACACTGGAGGGGGGAAAGAAGAATCCTGATCTGTTAGTTAGGTACAGGCAATTCACCAACCTGTGGGACAGTCACTGTGCTTCACCAAGTTCTGCTGGAAAACTGCAGAATTGTTCCCTTGGCCAAGACTCTCTCTGTGTATCTGTCCTTTGTATAAGTGCATGATGTAACAAACATTGTATTTTTCCCCAATATATTTACTGCTTTTTTTAAAGTAATATTGCAAAGGCTTCCAAATAATTATCGCTTTTCCTTCAAGGCTATTGCAGGCACTACTGATGAGGCACAGATATTGTTCATGGGAACATGCAGTGGATGTCAGAGGATGTGAGAGAGCAGTGGGCAAAGGGTGTCTTTTTTGAGAACATTTGCATTCCTCCTCTGTGTACATACATCCAGACTAGATCTGTTTGGGTTTTTTTGCGGGGAAGGAATTCTTTTGTTGTTTTGGTTTGATTTGGTTTAGAATCATAGAATCATTAAGTTTGGAAAAGACCACTAAGACCATTACATTCCAGCAGTAAACCCAACACCACTGTGTTCACCACTAAATCATATCCCCAAGTGCCACATCCATATGTCTTTTGAACACTTCCAGGACCACTTCCAGAACACTTCCCTGGTCATTGAAACAAGTGTTCCAATGCTAGACCACTCTTTTGGTGAAGAGGTTTCTCCTGATGTCCAACCTAAACTTCCCCTGGCACAGCTTGGGACTGTTTCCTCTTGTCCTGCCACTTATTACTTGGGAGTAATACCAACACCCACCTCACTACAACCATCTTTCAACATAGTTTTACAGAGCAATAAGGTATCCCTTCAGCCTCCTTTTCCCCAGGCTAAACGCCAGCTCCCTCAATTGCTCCTCATAAGACTTACTTTCCAGACCCTTCCTCAGCTCCGTTGCGCTTCCCTGGACATGCTCCAGCACCTCAATGTCTTTCTTGAAGTGAATAGCCCAGAACTGGACATAGAACTCCAGGTGTGGTCTTATCAGTGACAAGAACAGAGGGAAAATCACTTCCCAGGTCCTGCTGGCCACACTATTTTTGATATAAGCCAGTATGTCATTGGCTTTCTTGGCCACCTGGGCACACTGTTGGGTCATATTCAGCCAGCTGTCAACGAACACCCTGAGGTCCTTTTACATGATCACAGACCCATGTAAACTCCCAAATTCAGTGTTTCTTCAAAAAGTACTGATTTTCCTGAGACTCTTCCCAGGCACTTTTAATTAACTAGGAACAATGCAATCTTAGATACTAACTAACCTTTGGATAATTTGGACATTACCCTGTTCAGTGCACTTTGAAAATCTCATTCTTCCATAGCTAATCCTTCTTGTGCTACATAGGGACATTGGGTATTCATACTGAAGATGCTAATTAATTAAAGAAGTATTGTAGCACTTGAAACTTTTTTTGAATGTAGCTTTTCATACCTTAGACAGCTACAGGATTAAGTATCATCTGTGAGTGTGTGTGTGTGTGTGTATGTGTGTGAAAGAAAGAGAGAGGCTAAAAGAACTTATGTTGACCATTAGATGACTAAATCATTCTATGAATTTATCACAAAATTATTTTGAATAAAAAGTTTCATTGCCTTTCAATCAAGGCAATGTATCTACTTGTGCAATAAAGTATTTTAAGTATTTTTAGAAAATCCCATCAGAAATATTCTGTGTCTTTTAAAAACTTTATTCCGTCTTTTGCTGAGAAGGATCTGTTTCAAATACAGTTTATTAATAGAGAATAGGTGGAGAAAATAATTTTCTCCTTTTTATTCAGTTACCAAAACAACAAATCTGTTCAAATTACTGTCATAACCTTGCAGTGATTTTCAGTAGTGGCTAGTGATTTTGGAAGTCAATCACTTCATTTCAGATGACTTAAAAGGAAAACACCTGATTTTAAAAATGCTTCACAAACTAACCCCTGAAGAACAGGCATTTTAACTCTTGGCACCTGGTTATTGAAGCATCAAAGTCAGATTTGGAATTGTGCCAGAAGGCAAGCCAAATAAGCCTAACTAACTGTAGGGACAGAGAGAACAGAAACTCTTATTTTTGTTGAACTTGTTACTGTGTTTAGATTGTATTATAAAAAGACTTCACTTACTTATATAATTGATTTTTTTTTTTTAAGTTTCTACCATTGTAATATGGTTACAATGTCAAAAACAATAATTGCTCCCATTTTAACACAGGGAATAGCACAAGTAAATAGAAGTTAAAGATAAAACTTTAAGATTTTACTCTTTGTTGTTTACAAACAGACTTTTCGTTGCTATTAAAGTGAGCACTAAACATGGATATAGATAGTGAGAACATTCAGTTACATTAGAAAGGATATAAGATAAGCAAGGAATTTAAACTTTCATGCCTCAGGGCACAACACTAACTGCCTGGGGCTGAAAAGTAATTTCCCTTTTGGCAGGTTATTCCAAACTCTTCATTATAGAAAGTATAACTTACTAACCTCTGTCAGGAACAGGTTACTGGACAAATGGACTACTTATCTAAACCCTTAAGATATTTCATGTCAGATTTAGAAACCATCCATTCATAATGAGGGAAGAATGCAGGAGAATAAAGGAAATGCATTCCTTTAATTACAGGCTCATCAAAACCAGGTTAGAAAGTTAAATACTATAGCCTGATTTTAGATCCTGAGGCATTGAAGTGCTACAGAAAACCCAGGACCATTTATGTGATTAATATTTGTAATCAAATGGATAAAACTGTAGCGATTGCTAAAACAGGATGCTGTTCTATGTTTCTTTTATTAATTGAAGAGAGTATAAGAAAAAAATGTGAGGGTGGTACGTTTATCTCCCAAAGGATGTAAAATTCAATTTTGACATTTAATAGAAGGATATGAGAAAAGGTTAGATGTTAAATATAATGCTGAGATATTTGTGAGTGGGATGGAAGTGGAAGAAAGTACATGATATATATATGTTAATATAATTGCAACAAGTTATCACAAATTTAATATATTTTTTAAATTACTGCATTTGTCACTATATGATCAGGGTAGCCCGCTATTCAGATACTAGTGCTGCATTTTTTAAATATTCTACACCTTAGGCATTTTAACTACTAAATTTTCCAAAGGTGAACCACTTGTCCAATAACACTATTAATTAACTTCAATCAGGAAGATATTTGGATGGTGCCGTAGTTTGACTATTGGCAATATTTTCTATGTAATGTTCTGCTTAAAAGTCTCTTGAGGTGCAGTTGCATAAATCAGCTTCTGGTTTATCTTTTATTTCACAAACCAAAAGCCAAACAAACAATCCTACATCATTCAGGGTCATAAGGGATACTGCTAGAACTTCCACAATACATTACATATTTTTTATTAATTAAAAATCACTGGAAAGCACTAGATGAAATTAAGTTTGTAGTTGTCGTACCAGATTTAATAGTCTGAGCGTTTAATTCACACAAAGAAATTACTGAAAAGGAGTACAGGTGCAGTGATGAGAATATCAGCTCTGCTACATCTGGGATTTCCACTCTATTCCCTAAGCCACTGTCATGTGGTCTTCTTGCAGCCTTTGTCCTCTAGCTGTCTTCAAGAGCTTCAATTCATTTCTGCACAAAAGCATAGCTTCAATACAATGGTGAGAAAGGGCTGCTGTATGCTATTTACACAAATCCAGTGGTTTTGGGTGAAAATTGATATTTTTGGAAGAACATATCCTAAGTTATTTGCCATTATTTTGACCCCATTACATCTTCTATGAGCTTATAATGCCACAGGAAACTGTAGTGTTAAAGACTTATCTTTTCCTCTTATTATCATTTGAGATGATATCAGGAGAAAACCCCCTCCAAACAGAAGGCGGTTTCACCAGCCCCTCCCCTTATTAGGTCTGGAAAGAAAATTCTCAGAAGAAAGTGAAAAAAACCCTGTTTATTCACACACAATATGCATGCAGACACAGCAAAGATTTAAAATAATAATAATAATAATATCAGATACTAAATCCCCAAAAGGGAAAAAACCTCAGTAGAAAAGTCTCAGAGTCCCTTCCATCTGCTTAGTCTCCCAGAGCTGAGGTCCCAGCACAGGCTGCACCAGGCCTCCCTAGGCCCGGGAGGGGAGGTGTCCCTCTGATGATTGATGATTCCAGAGTCCCTTCCAGGTAACGATACAGGTCCAAGGAAAAGGCAAAAAACGGAAAAAAAGGGGAAAAAAAAGTAACAGCAGCAGCAGCAGTGGCAGTGACAGCAGCAAGAAGGAATGCCGGGGGAGTTGTCCATCTTAAAAACAGTTCCACTGTGCAGAGATCTGTTCTTTTTGTCCCGTGTGGAAACATAACCTTGTATTAAGGCTCCGCTGATAAGAATACAATATTGTGGGAAAATGATACAGCCATCCCAAGACACCTCTCATCATACATTTGTGGAAGGCTAAGTTGTTTACTCAGAATTTTGATTTTCACTGATCTTTTTCATTCATTTAGGTTTATATTTTATATCACAAATAGTACATTTTTTGTATTAACTGTGCAAGACAATGAATGACAGACAATAAGAAGGTAGACTGTGATCTAAGAAATTCTGGGGTTTTTCTCCAAATCCAAATTTATTCTGTGCATGTTATATGACCTTGGACAGGATGCTAAATTGACCATGTAAGAATAGACCATGTTGGCGTGGAGAGGGAGAAAGTAATAATTTTCTTGATCAGAATAGCAGTCATAGTAAAATATTCTAAATGAAGAAAATTATTCCACATTATAGTAAAATACCAGAGGATCACAGAAGTTGCACAAGAGCACACAGGTTCATCAGCTGCTAGACTCCAGAGCAACACAATTACAGAATGATGCTTCTGGCATATGTCCAATATGTAATATTCTAGAAATGTTCAGAACTCTGTCTAATTTGTCTGGTAAACAAATCTAAAGAAATGAAAAAGACATGTGAAAATGAAATTTTGCATAGGAAGAGCTGATATCTGTCATCACTTGACGATACTGTGGTACTTTGAGTTCATAGCTGTGACTGTAATGTCTGGTGTATTATTTCAACAGTGTTAATACTTGAGGATCCAGGCAGTGTAAACTGTTTACTAAAGCAAAATCTATTTCCTTTACCTTTTCTTCCTTGGATAGTTCTGCACTAAGTTACCCATTTTGCAGTGGCTTCATACCTGAACAGCTAGTGCTTTGCACATGCAATGACAGATTGCTAGTCTTCATGTTGCATCATCTAGGTATGTTATTTTAAAGGATGAATAGATGGAAGAGATGAAGCTCAGCACATCTTCTCCTATGATGTTTCTTTGTCACAGGAAATCCTGATCACCTAATTGAGATTTCTTAGATTCATTAGATGATCATCCTTTACTTACACCAGCTTTCCACTTTCTCAGTTGGTGTTTTGGTTTTCTCTGTGAGACTGTGTTGCTTACATATTGCTGTCACTCTTTCAGATGTAGTTGTGCATGTCTACTAAGAATATCAATTCCTGATCTGTTCACTCTACATCGCTGCTTGCTCTAGAAGTGCAGACTAGCAGTCATCTCTCTCTCTTGGGCCATAGGAAAGGTGTTTATGGACACCTCATACGTAAAAAAAAAATAAAGCTTTTAAATATCCTGTCATCCTTTCATTTCTCAGTGTCCTACTCCTTATTTGTGCATACTCCTATTTAACTCCCACAAAATCAATACCTTATTGCATCAGATGTGAGCCAGCACCAAAAACCAGAAGGCCTGTGATTTGAAGAGGAAGATCCTGACTTAGAAATCTAATCATGATGGCTTGGGTCCATGAGATTTTTTCCACTGATTTCATTACTTCCAGAACAGGCATCTTATTATGTTTCACATCTGAAGATTGAAAACCAAATATATCAATTAAATAACAACACCTTTAAGTATGCGCTCATGTGTGTCCTTTTTGGTTCTTCCTGCTTTGAAAGGAAGGGTTTTCTCTTCATGCTCTGGACACTGAATTATCTATTATGCTTATGATGTCATTAAGCTATTTCTATTCAACAACCTATGTGATAATGTCATGTACATTAATTTGATGACAGTATGCAGCAAAATAGCTTCTTTCACAGGAAGCTGATTCCTTAGGTGCTTAATACAGGAAAGCGGTACATGAGGGTACAGTAATCCTGTTAGGCTCGCATTAAGTCATAATTACCAGTCTAAAGGATGCAACTGCCTGCCCAGCTTCAAAGGCACCACCAAGTTTACCAACCACAGAAGGCCTAATCAGAGACTGTATAAAACAGCTGATGTGGACCTCAAGGTCTAGTTCATCCATCCTCCTCTCTTCAACAGGCCTAATAAAAAATTTTAAAACCTTGCAATAAAAGCTAAATTTAAAATAATCTATTCAAGTGTTTCTTTATCTTTTATAATTAAAATAACATCTAACCTAAAAGTCCAATTGTTGCTTTTAATGTCAATTAGTTCTTCTCCCACACTTGATGAATTTGGAGAACCAATGATTCTCTTCCACTCCACAACAATCTTTCATGATTTTTAAGACTGTATCTCAGACTCGAAAGACTAAATGATAAACCCAAGTTCTTCCAACATTTCTCATATGTCATATTTTTCTGGTTTCTCTCGATTTTAGTTGTTTCTAAATATTCCCGTTTTCCCTCATTCCCTCTTTTTTTTTTTTTTTTTTTTTTTTTTTTTTTTCTCTC
>VZRZ01001796.1:102512-331464 GCA_013398175.1 Climacteris rufus | reverse complement strand
TTTTTGTATCTCGTGCCTAAAATCATACTGTACATGAATGAAGAAGGCATATTTTTTTCCTGCATCTACAGTCTGTACTGTTCTTTACAAAGTGTATTTTCTTATTCAGGATATTGTTGTCTCATGCTCAACTACAATCCACTATAATATCCATATTTTCTTTTAACATAATCCAGCATGTGTATGGGTAATTATTGCACCAGACTCACTGTGCATCATTATCGAATTCAGATCACTGCACTCTAATACCATTCTCTGAAATTATGCCTAGTCTTTACAACCATCTTCAGACTTAATAGGCATATTCTCTATTCCATTATTTCATCACGTATATCTGATATATATATATATATATATCCCCATATAAATGCATAAATATTTATAAATATATACATGTAAATATAAGTGAATAAATATTCCTTGAGGCATATCATAGTTAAATACTTGGGACATTTAAACTTTCATAGCCTGTGTAAGTTTATGTATAACAACCTGGCCTCCACACAGACAAAGGAGCCCAGAGGAGCAATGGCAGCTGTGAGAAAACAGTTAACACAATGATTTAACTCCTTTGTGATTATTACAGGAGTCATCAAACTGTGAAAGTCTCATTCCCAAGCCTCAAAGGCATGCTGAAGCCTCTGCACCCACTCCACAGCAGTCAGAGAGGAGGCTGGCCAGGTTGCCCTGCAGACTGGTGACATTGCTCAGGGTATGGGTTTACCTGTGGGGTGCAAGGAAGAGCATTTCAGTACTGCACAAGACTTCTGAGATGTTTAGGGTATCAAAGTCAGTGAAGTGGGGATGTTTTGGGGAGCATCAAGTACAGAAAAACAGAGACATAAGAGTACGAATGGAGTAATGCACATAAAAAGGTGCTGATCTTTCAACACCTGGAGCTAATCATTAAAGTCTCTCTTATCTCTTTATTAAACTCCACTGTTTAATTGTTTTTCTTTGGGTGTGGAGCTCTGTAGGCTGTGTGCATGTGTGGAGAGGATCTGAGTGCCAGTGGCTGGGTTGGGCCAGAGTGGGAGGCCTATGTCCCTGTGCTACGATGAAGATGTGATGTCAGCAACCCAAATTTTCCAATTTGTTATAAGTTTTTCAATATATGTAAGAACTGCTGCCCAGTTGATACTCGAGGAGGAGAAGGGAAGGACTGAACTAGAAAGAAAGGAAACAAAGACTTACATAACAAAGAAATAAAGCTGATCTAATCTGGTTTTGTTCCACTTCTTTTCCACTTCTTTTTGTTTGTTCCACTTTTCTTTTTCTCACTCCTTTTGTGGATGTGTCTTTGTCACCAAAATTAATGACGACTGCAGTAAATGTCTTGAACTCATTTCAGTTTTCTTAATTCATTTGGAAAAAAAAATATTGCAAAATACTATTTTCAACCAAAATCATAGAATCATTAAGGTTGGAAAAGACCCCCAAGGTTATCAAGTCCAACCTTTGACCAAACATCACTTTGTCACCTAAAGCATAGCACTGAGTGCCATATCCAGTCATTTCTTGAACATTTTCAGGGATGGTGACTCCACTACCTCCCTGCAAAGTCCATTCCAATACTAGACCACCCTTTAGCAAAAAAAAAAAATCTTCCTCATGTCCAACCTGAACCTCTCCTGGCACACTTTGTGGCCATTTCCTATCACTTTTTGCCTGGGAGAACAGGCTGATCACACTTTCCTACAATCTCCTTTCGAGGTAGTTGCACTGAGTTGTAAGGTCTCCGCGCAGCCACTTTTTCTCCAGACTAAACAAGCCCAGATCCTTCAGACACTCCTCATAGAACTTACTCTGTAGATGCTTCACCATCTCCATTCCCTTCTCTGGACATGCTCCAGCACATCAATGTCTTTCTTGAAGTGAATAGCCCAGAACTGGACACAGCACTCAAGGTGTGGCCTCACCAGTGCTGAGTACAGAGGGCCAATCACTTCTCTTTATGCTGGCCACACTATTTTTGATACATTGGCCTTCTTGCCCAGCTGGGCACACCATTGGGTCACATTCAGCTGGCTGTCAACAAGCAGCCCCAGGTCCTTTTCTGCTGGGTCACTTTCCAGTCACTCTTCCCCAATCCCGTAGTGTTGCATGGGGTTGGTGTGACCCAAGGGCAAGACCTGGTACTTTTTGTGGATCCTCATACAAATGGCCTCGACCCATTGACCCAGCCTGTCCAGATCCTTCTGCAGAGATGTCCTGCCCCACCCAGCTTGGTGTCATCTAAGAACTGACTGAGGGTACATTTGAACCCCTTGTCCAGGTCATTGATAAAGATATTAAACAGGACTGGCCCCAATACTGAGCCCTGGAGAACCCCACTAGTGACCAGCCACCAACTGGATATAGCACCATTTACCACCAGTTGTCCAGACAGTTTTAAACACAGTGAAGAGAGCACCTGCCCAAGCTGTGGGCTGTCAGATTCTCCATGAGCATGCTGTGGGAGACAGCTTCCCCAGCTCTGATGTCAGGCTGACAGGCATGTAGTTTCCTGGATTCTCCTTCAGATCCTGAATAATTCTGAATTTACTGCAGTAACACACAAACAAACCGCATCAATTTAACTGAGTTCAGAGACTTGTAGAACACCTTTTTGGAACAGAGAAAGATCCTGACACACACAAACAGTAACAGTAAAGTACTCAGAGAGTGTACAGAGCTGGAGCATTTCAGAAGGTTAGATAGTAATAGATAGTTTTTATAGTGATTGAAGCTATCATCTAACTGATAAGGCAGATGTGTGTGTTCAAAGAGCTGTAGATTTACTTTAATCTTGCCTGAAGTTCTGATAATTGCATGCTTTTAGCTGAGAATATTTAAAGATCTTTTGTGTGATTTGTCAAATTTTTTAAGTATAGCCTATATGAAGTAAAATTCAATAAATATGAACATAGGTGGGCTCATATTGATGTCATTGAAAATGTGTCATATTCCAAGTTCTTTTCACTTATGATGTGTGCAGAAGCTTTACTGCATACTCAAAGAGTATATTTATATTATTAAATATATATTAGAATATAAATAACTTATTATTTCTTATCTAATTACATAGTTTCAAATAAATGTGACAATCAGCACTAACAAAGGTTTACTCTACATGAGAAATGAATTAAACATTGCCTTCAGATACTGTAATACCATTTGTAAATTTTGACTGAATATCTACTTCAGCAAGATATACAGGGAGTATTTATATAAAACAAATTATTTTTATCCTGAAAAAGAAAATAGAAATAAATAATATGTGCCCAGTTTAATGTGAAAAATAAGCTGCATTAAAAACTTTTCAGCTACAGAAGTACTGATTCTTCATTACTATAACACTAAGGACAATCAAAAATATATTAGGTTTTGGGTGAGGTTTTTTTCATATGCAATCAATGATATTAATAAAGGTTCCATGCAGTTACGAAAGAAACAAAATGAATGTAAAAGATCAAAATATTTTATTGAAGGTTTTAATAGTTTCTTGTCCAGAGAAGCACAGGTACAGACATACGCAAAGCATTTTACTGCTTCCAGAAAAAATATGAACATTCAATCCTTCTACAACCAATTATTTAAAACCAAATTAATGTACAATACACTAATGTTTGGGATTTTAAAAACCCACCAAAAAATAGAAAAACAAACAAAAGAAACCCTAAGAATTTCTGGTGGCACTGTAACATGAAGATGTCACATGTATTTGCTGATATGATACCTGATGTCAAAGCACTTTGAAAAGCTCTTACAGGTGATGGTATAACCACTGCAACTCTTTCTGGTTAAACTTCATGCCAGTGTTTTCCTGTCTGAACATTCAGGTCACTCTTGCTCTCTGTGGAGTGGCTTGCGCTCGGGAGGCAGAATTGGCTGTAGCTTCTGCCAGCGTTGCGGAGGCCAGAGTATATGAGTAGCTCGGGCATGTAGAAGTCCAAGAGAAACCTGCAACCAATATATAAAACAGAGATGTTATTAGGCAATGCAAATAAATCAATATGTGAAAAATATAAAGCATATGATGATTTGTTAGAGCAATGGGAGAATACAAAGCAGAGGACTGAGTACTCTGTCATGAACGCAATGAGGGGAAAAGAAAATGTCTTCTGTAACAATTTCTTTTTTTTTTTGGTAATAGCTTGCTGAAATGCACTGTCTGGAATAAAGAACTATTTTCTTCATTTTCAAAACAAAAAGCTGCTCAAAACAGGTGAAGCATTCTATGATTCACAGGAAGCTTTTGGTTATTCGTTATTCTGGATCCAGAGAACAAATTTCAAGTATTTATTCTGAATAAGTTAAACAGAACCTGTGTCTTGGATTTGAGCCATGTACACTAACCACACCAAGAAAGTGGTATTCTAAACATGCTGTGCTTACTATTTATCACTGTCCTTCAAAATTTCATTTTGTTTTCAACTAAAAATGGAAATTACTGTGAATTGTAAAGACCTCCCTGAGGATGAAAATTTATTTCTCTACAAATACTTTTGAAGTGCTAGTATTGCCTGAAAACGCTAGCCCAAAAACGGAGGCCAGTCAGGAGTAAGGGAATAAAAGGTGGGTATTTATTCAAAGGGCCTTCAAAGGTACATTTAGGGCAGACAAAGCCCCCTCCTTGAGGCATCACCCAAAATGGACGACGAGTCATGAGTTCTCCACACCTTTATAGGTTTGGTCCATTTGCATATCAGCATAAATTCACCAATTAAAACTTTGCAATTTCCCCCTAGCTCCCTTAGCTCGCTCCCCCCCCTCTTTAGCAGCTTGGGTCTGGGCAGCCTAAGTGTCCTTGAAGACTAAGTCCAGAGTGGCACTGTTATGTCTATAGAGAAAGCATACATGCCAGGCAATACAGAATTTGAAAAATATAAGGGTTTAAACCCAAGGCAACACTAGGACTACTGACCTTTAATGCATATGTTTCGAAAACATGTTTTACCATCTTATTTTTTATTGTGTACTTCAATAAATTAAAAAATAAATCCTGATAGTGCTTACAAATGAATCACAGATGACATAGTTTAGAAAACTTAATTGCTCAGAAAATATTAAGTAAATTACAAACAAGGCCCTTTTCATATATTTTATGAAAATGGCTAGACTGAGAGTAACAGTAGAACAGTCACAAGTTCAGACTGAGGCAAGACAGTCTATACTTAAAACTGAAATTAAATAATTTTGTATTAAATTAATCTCAATTTGAAAAGACTGCAGGATAAACTTCTGCATCTTACATTATTTGTTTAGACTTCTTTTAAAGAAAATAGCATGTAATAAACATCTAGTACCAAAGGAAAAGTTATAAACAGGACAAAAACATGGTTAGAAATACTGGAATGTTTGTGTCTGTGAAAAGATGAAATAATTCAGACTCCTATAGACACAACAGCATACAAAATTAGCAATTCATGGATTAAAAAAATGCATAGGCTTTTTTTGCCCCATGTCATTATTTCTCATAAAAACAAGGAAACAAGGAAACATCAATGATACTATCCTAAAAATTTTTTTAAGCCAACCAAAAGGAAATGTTTCTCCCAAATGTGTAGGATTACATTATACATGCATACATTACAGGATACTGAAGAGATCAGAAAAAAAATAGCAAACTGGTTCAAAAAATAATGATGAAAGCAAAGTCCAACACAGATAATTGAACATAAACAGTGATGTCTCTATACTCCATATTAGGAACCACTGAGGGGAAAAAAATGTATACTTGTTTTATTTTTATACTTTAATGAACTGGTGGTATTGGCTGTTATCAGAGCTATGAATTAAATGGATTTCTGGTTTGAACTTGTACTTTGCTGCTTGAATTTCTATGTAAACTCAGTTCCATTCCATTTCTCATTAAAAAAAAAAAAAGTGATTTTAGTAAGCAGGTAATTCAGCATTTTATGCAAATAGACACCAAATAGGCCCCTGGGAATATCTTCAGCTAATTATCTTGATTTAATTTCATAGGATTAATGTATATTCACCAGTCTCTCTCTACTACATAATCAAGTCAGTGAAGCTGAAGGGGTATATATCTAATTCCATATTCTGCAGATTGATGAAGCAGGTGCTGAATTACTTGAATATAATTTGGTTATTAACCCATGATATCTAAAAGAATCTGAAGTAGATCACCGAATTGCAGTCTAGTATCATATTTCACTTGCTTGATCCCTTGCAGGGACCACTTGTTTCCCAGATCCATTGCAGCTCTTTTTCCTACATTTAAGCAAAAGATGGGCTGCTATGTGACAACTCTTTTCCAAGAGCAACATTTTTTAATGTCTTGACGCACTTCTGTGTAGTTTGGTTAATTTTTATGGAGTTCACAACATCCCTTATCTTAATTAGCCCATAAAGTGGGCTGCAAAAGGGCTACTACTTTGTTGAATTTTTTCCCTGAGCATACAGCATCATAGCACGCACACTACAGGCTGGTGCCAAAATATAAAACCACAGCAAATCCCACAGCTGCATATAAAATGTGACAGCATTAGTACAGAGAAAAATGTTAAAATACTCTTTTCAAACACAAATAACATCTCATTTTCAAAGCTCTTTTTTTTTTTGTGTTTTTCTCAGCACATTGCTTGTTACTGATGTCAGCAGGAGGTCTGCAAACAGACTGAGAATATAATAAATTAATCAAAACTTGTTTTAAGCTGAGGCTGGGAATAATTTTGCCCAGAGGATTACTTCTACTGACCATCATCTGCCTTGAAACTAATAAAGAAATCTCCTTCCTATAAACATGATTTACAACATGACTAGAGTTAAAATGGAAAACCAGATATTGTTGGGTGATGGAAGCCTTTACTAAATAACAAATTGCACTGATGCTATAGGACTTGTTTTATAATAACTTAAAGGTTCACTTTAAAAGCACCTTGATGTTTGACTTCAGCAAACAACCATAATAATTTTCTTCCATTGCCTATTATTATTCTGTACTTACCACAGCAGCCATGAATTTCACTGAGGAAGAACAGAATTGTTCGCAGAGAATAACCTGCCCTTGTTAACGGGTTTACCCTCATCAAGGTTAGATATGGATGAACTCAGAGGGGTGAACTGAGAGTTACATTTTCTATTATAACATTGAAATACTGAAATAATCTATTAATTAATCACTTCACTTACAGACATTATTTTTTCTCTTTACTTAAGAAAATAAGTTTATCCCCTTGAAACACTGTCTTAACTATAAAAAAAAATCAGTACTTTAGAGGCACAAATTCTTTGGAACGTGTTTCTTTTACAGACACAGAGATGCCAGCAATTAAATAGTTGGGGCTTATTTCTACCTTATGACCTATTTGTTATTCTTGATGTGGCAACAACAGACATTATATTGAATTGAATCCATATTATTGTCCTTAAGCTGAGCTGTTTAAGCTTTTATTTAATCTTTGAATATTAAATTGGACAACTGAGAAGTCACTCTCTTAACACAGCAATTTTATTTGTAAAATAAATTTTGAATTAATAATACTGTTTTGACACTGTTACTGTGCTAAAAGCGTATTTCCTCAGTGTCTGCTTGTTGTTAGTATGTTAGTTGAATGGAGACTGATTAGTTTTGGCACTGTATTAGGAAAAGATAAGCCTAAGATTGATAGTGCTATCTGCAGTGGTATTTACAACAATCTTGCTCATTTTGTCCTAACAGGTTGGGATAAATGCACCTTTATTAGTACAAAGACTTGCAATAATATCACTTCCTCTGGTTCCAAATACATCATCACAATGGGAAGAGCAGTATTCAGACTGCCCAAGAGTCCTGTATACCTGTGGCATACAGTGGAGCACATCAAAATTTCTGCGGAAATAATAGTCATTCAGTTTGAATCTCAAGAAAAGGGATAGTCCAGATAAGGGTGTGATCCTATGAGCTGGTTTTGGCTGAGATAATTTTCTTCACAGTGGCTGGTATGAGGCTGTGTTTTGGATTCGTGCTGAACACAGCATTGATAAAATAGAGATGCTTTTGTTTTTGCTGAGCAGGGCTTACACAGAGCCAAGACCTTTCTTGCTTTTTGTACTGCCACTGCTACTGGCAAGGAGAGCGGGGGTGCCTGGGAGGTTGGAAAGAGACACAGCCAGGACAGGTGACCCCAGCTGACCAAAGGGATGTTCCAGACCATATGACATCATGTTCAGTATATAAAGTTGGGGAAAGTAGGAAAAATGGAAGTTTTGGAGTGATGGTGTTTGTATTCCCAAGTCACCATCACGTGTGATGGGGCCCAGCTCTCCTAGAGATGGCTGAACCCCCTGCCTTCCTGTAGGAAGCAGTGAATTAATTCCTGGTTTTGCTTTGTTTGTTTGCATGTCTTTTGCTTTTTCCATTAATCTGTCTTGATCTCAACCCATTACTTTTATGGCTTTTACCCTTCCAAGTCTCTCCCCGATCCTGCTGGTGGGGGAGAGAGCAAGCAGATGCATGGGCTGGCATGAAACCACCACACCCTAACAAGGGTATTTTCAATTTTCCCAGAGTATGTCAAGTCTACCCAAACACCTAAATTCAGGTACTGCAGCTCCTAGCTGTGAGTTCACTTTGTGTTAGGAACATTCCCCACAGATTTCTCCTTGCTTCTTTTCTCCTTAAGCCTTCTTGAATTTGCTGTAGCTTAAACAGCCAAGATTTCAAATTCTGTAACAACACTGCAACAAGGAAGCACACCACCACTAAATATAACCTGAGAAACTGAAATACAGAACCAAAATTCCCAAACCTTTAACACTTTAGAAAAAGTTAAGACTTCCTAACTGGTCAGTTTTCTAATTGGAAGTAATAACCATAGAATCACAGAATTAAAGACTTGGCAAAGATGTCTAAGATCATTGAATCCAACCATTAACTCACAGTTCACCATTAAACCATATCCCCGAGTGTCACATTCACATGCATTTTGAACACTTCCAGACACATAATAAGACAAAGAGAAAAAAGAAAAATGCAAGAATGTTAGCACAGCTGTATCACAGCCCTGAAATTCAGTATATACATTGCCAGTAAGAAGCTGTAGACCTTGTATCAGCTCTGCAAGGTCTCAAGGTTAATTTCTTAGGACTTGTCTGAAGTTACCTCTCATGCCTGAAGTTTTATTCAGCTGCAACAAATTTTCTAATGATGAGGTGACTATTGCCTAATCTGTTAGTTTTGCTTATATAGTTTTATATTTGCTTACATTTGCATAATCTTGTGGTATAATCAGTTTTTACATACACATTAAAAAATAATTATTCTGTATAGAATGAAATATTTATTATTTGAATATAATAATGAGGTATACAGGACTGTACGCATGGGATAATAAAAACAGATTGAAAAAGCCTAGCAATGGTCATTAAAAAAAACAACCGACTGACAAAAAGGTTTTAAGGTGAGCAAAGAGAAAAAAGTGGAGAACAACAAGGAATATAATAGCATCAAATAAAAATATATAATAAATATGGACACAAAGTGATGTTGCAAAGCAATAAAGAACAAGGGAAAAAAGTTATAAAATGTGCTAAATTAGTGGAACTGAGATTGAGAAAGAAGAAACCACCAACATCAAAGTTTTCCTAGAGAAGAATTCAGGGTGTCAGCAACTCATGAGAGCACCCTTTTCACTTCTTTTTGAGGAACATGAATACTGCACACCTTGGGACCTAAAGGGCCAGCATAATCACTGAGAAAAAGGTAGATACATGAAAGTGATTGCAGAACATTTTTAAACTGTTTTGATGAGACTTATTGTGTATTAATTTGATAATTTGGACTGCAACAGTAATATCATTCTAACTGAACTAACTCTATTAACAGTCTAAGTAAAATACTGTAAATAGTTGTGATTTTAATGCAGCTATGACTCACTGGCTTCTCATATCATGGGATCTTGCTGTTTTGCTCACAACAAAGTTTTTACTGTAAGATTGTGTAAATTTTAACTTTCTGAGGCCACATAAACCTTCATTAAGTGGTGCAAGGTAAAGAAACTATATATTTTTTCCCCTCGATATTTCTCTTCATATTTTTCTGAAACCAAAATGGTGATTTTGATGAAATCTTAATAAACATATTTCACTATTTCTTTCATTAAAAAACCCTCCAAAGCAAACAAAATTAGAAAATTAAATTGACTGTTTCATTATTTCCTTACAATGTATTTTGATTTAGGGGGATTTTGACTGAAATTTAACTTCGTTATTTCAATAAAAACATTAAATATACATTAAGTACTTACATCTTTGTGACAGAAGGTGCTATAATAATCACATTAAAAACTATAAAATAACATAAGAAATATAGGAATATCTAGATCAGTCATAGAAGACAATAATAAGCAAAGGTAATAGGAAGAAAATAATAAAGCACAGCAGTAAGCCTTATCATTGGGTCGACATGAAAATACTCTCTGAAGGTGTACTAGAATAAGTACTCAAGTGTGAATACACTTCTGAAGAAAAAAAGGTGATCTTGTTTCATCATATTTCAGCCTAGAAAAATTTCAGTACTCCTGTCACAATGTTTAAATTGTGCAAATCCTCTAAAACACCACTGAAAGAGAAAAATAATAGCTACCCAACAAGTTAGAAATGGAACTAAACTACAAGTGCCACAGCTTACAACCTGTGTACTTGAGAAATTTAATCAACAGTGAGAAAATTACAATTTAAAAGTCCAGTCCCTGGTTTTGTAGTCACTTTTGCTTTAGTCTCTTAAGCTGAGTTATATTCTAGTCTCTTAAGCTGAGTTATATTCTAACAATATCGCACAGGCCTGCCAAATGCTGTGGCTAATGATAAAAAAGCAAACACAAAAACCCTAAAATTTTCTCAAATCAAAAAGAGACAAAACAGGAGGAACAATCACAGTGTTTCAAATTATTTTTTCTATTCTCTGAAGTAATATATTCTTATTACACTTTTTTTCTTCATATGCAGGTTAGCTAAGAAGCTTTATATATAGCCTTTCACATAGTCAGCACTATGGACCATCAGCTGTATACAAAATTTCCTTCTCAAATTTTCTATTTCATAACACAAACTTATTGGGTGCAATGGTCATTAGTAGAGGTCTGGAGCAGTAGAGGTCTATTCAGACCATATTTTTCTGGGTGGATACTTACCAGTCCCCAGAGAGGTTCTGAAAGGTGCCAACATACATTAGATGAAAAATCCTCTAATATGGCAAAACCCTGAGTGATTTAGAGATGGCGCCTCTGGAGAAGGCATAAAGCTTCAATGAATATTTCCAGATCTAGTAGTTTAGAGCCCCACTACCTACATCCCATCAGCCAATCAGCTTCAGTTTGACAATACTGATATTCTGAATGATTGGAAATGGCAAATTTGCATGGAGGTTGAAAACTGTGTAAATTGACCTAATGCCAATGAGAAAGGTGAGAAAAAGTTCTAGAATATTTCAGCCCTCAAAATCTCAAAGAAATCCTCAAGATAGAAACACAGGTAACTGTGCAGTGTTTCAGCTATAACCCTAACAAAAATATAAAGCATGGAATAGCTATCTGTGTCAAATTAGATTGCATGTCTTTAAGAAAGGTTGTGACACAGGGTTTTGATATCAGATGATAGCTGTAAAGTGGTCCCACAGAGAATTGTCTCAGTAAATTAATCTCTCAAAAAAAATCCATACTTTAATAGAAAGTAAACATGATTGCTATTACATTTCATTTTTTTTTCATGGTTGAACTTTGAAAAAAGTATTATCAAGTGCAGTAGTAGGAAAAGGGCTCAAAAAAATAAAATCCTGTGGATTACAGTAGAATCCCAGAGAAACCACTTCCTCTAGTAGAAATATCTGGGATAATGAACAGTGACAGAAGAAACGAATATCCTTCACCTCCTTCTTTTATGAATCCAAGAATAACACAAATATTAGAATCAATAAATTATTTTGTAAATAAACCCATACCACAATAGACGTTCTTTAACTTGTATCAGCTCACTGAAGGTGGACATAACAAGATGCCAACTAGCTCATGAATGCAAAAAGTGATAGATTCCTTTCTAATACATAGCAAAGTGCCAGCATACTCATCATTCTTTCTTCTCCTAACTGAAGAAATCCGACCTAATGGAGCCACATAGATCTAGTGACAAAGAAAAGAATGCAGCCCATTAATCTTGTTACTAAGTGTTCCATTACAGTTACATTAGTTTGATAGCTGAAACAGAAGGTCCAGCTCCAGATAAAACATCCCATAGGTGTTTTCTTTCACTGAGCTAGTATATAATCAATAAAGGTCTGTATTAGTTAACAAATTTAGAAGTTCTCATTTAGATAGAAAACATATTTTTAAAATCTGAAAATACATAAATGACAACTATTTTAAGAAAGTCTTAAACAGTGAAAATATACACTTAAAAGTGATGCACATATCAGATATGTGCACACACAAAATTACAAAAAATCATGTAAAAGAGAGAAATATATTTCAAATGCAATGGTTGATTTCCAGAATTAATAAAATTTGCATGTTAGCAAAGAATAGCTGTGTGACATTAGTATAACAATTGTATTGCTCCAGTTCAAGGGGGTTTTGCAATTTAGGCTATTGTATAAGAAGAGGTGAGCACAGTCACTTCATTGTAATAAAAACTCAGGTTAGTGATTGAATTGGAAAAATGTATGAAATATTAAAATAATTGGATTTCACTCTCATTTTCCCATCATGTCTACATGCTTATGTAAACCTAAAGTTACAAAAGAGGAAAAGGAAGGAAAAAGTCACTGAAAACAGAATATATTGCACATAAAGGATTTTTTTCTACAGTTAAATGTGCAGACAACTACTGGCTAATATTGAAACACAATTGAAATTCATAGAAGTAGCACAGATTTAAAGAAATTCAGTATAAAGTAGGGTATCATTTATTCATCTCTTAAAGAAATCAGCTGTCAAAGCCAATTACTAAATTAAATACAATAAAAAGCTTGGTACAAGAATTCCATGAAGTGAATTCTATTTCAGTGCCTTTTCTTGGGATAGTCATGGATGTATTATTGAAAAAGACACTATAGCTAATTAACTTCTTCACTCTTTCACAGATTTTTCTGTGTTTTCTGTTCTCTAAACACATCTTTTTAAAATAGAGGTTAGCATATAATACAACACTACTATTCTTTTTTCTTTGGTAAGTATAACCGTCTTAGCAAATACTCTTTCTCGTTTATGATTAACAGAACCATCATCCTAAATAGGTCTACAAAAGGATTTATAAACCAATCTATTATTTCTTTTAGATTTCTAGTAATACAAAAGGTAAAAGAATTTGCTTAGTGCACAGTATGAGGCTTTGCATGCTGCATACACATAAATATCATTTAATAAATAAAAGCTTTTTAATATTTCACTGGGTGATGCAAAAAGTTCCTGATTAAATAGGATTGTCACTAAGTCATGTAACACAACAGACAAACAAAATGTACTAACAGCTCTTATGAAAGAGACCCACATAAAAAAGTCATAATATATCTGTAATTCAATATTTTAAGAAGTGATAAATCAAGTGGCAGGAAAAAATTATTAAAACCCATTTATTATCTTCACCTAGAAGGCATTAGCTAATTCCAAAATCTATGCATATTAATTATTTATGAATACATAAAAGCCTTCAATGTGAATTCCTGTTCAGCAACATATTGTGTCAGTGCCAACAGTCAGAAGAATGTCAGGCTTAGTGACGTTTTTCAGCTTACTACACTGATATTGATTATGTGCATTGTCTTTCTTGACTGAACAATTAGGACACTAAAGAGAAGCACTGTACATTACAAATTAAGTTGATTTCCAGTTTGTGCCATTGTGTGTCATTAATTTAGTTTCAGCCTGAAGCTTTGGCAAACACAGTGGTACAATGCAAGGGTAGGAGTGACTGAGCGGCGCCAAGTGCTCACACTACTCAGGGACTCAACTCCTTCTCTCACTATGCTACTTCTCCACAGACTCAACCCATCCCCACAGGCTAGTGCTCGACCAGAGGCAACCATGCTCTCTGCTCTATCGTCCCTCCTCTGCAGTCTGCTGTGCTTCTAGGAGAACCAGGCTTCTGCATCCTGCACTGCTCTGGCCACGGAGATTTACCATGATGCTCTGTGCAATATGGGAGAGAGCTCTGGTGTGTTCCTGCTCTGCTTCCACTTCACACTCACAGATAAAGCAGACCCTAATGAGGAGTGGCTAGCATTCAAAGCTGGGCAAACAAGCTAAGATGACAGATGAAACTCCACCAAATTTCTGTGGAAATCCACAAGTGTCCCAGGGATCATATACATGCAAGCTGGGAGAGATGATATTTCAGACTCATTCAGGAGAACTAAAAGGAAAGGAAGGAGTCCTACTGTAGGAGAAAGCAGCAGGGTTTAATTTCTAGATACACCCAAATTCTTCTTTAAGACAAGTGATGTGAAATCCCCCCACATGCTAGCTGCAGCTAATTTATATTCTTCATACACTTTCCAAAACCTCAGAAAAGTACCTGATCTCTTGGGTTAAAAATCAGGGCTATTTATGAACCTAGAGAAGTACCAGAACTAAAGAATATCATGGAGAACATCTCATCCCACTTATGCCTTTTCGGTCTGTAGGAGTAGCTACAGCCTGAGCAGCTCCATCAGTGAGCACTGTGATGGGACAGCATTGGAAGTATTTGGGAAAGTTCATTATCTTACATTTTCCTTGGCAGATACCTGGCAGTCATGTTACAGTAATTATCAAATTCTGAGGTAAGAAAGAAAAAAAAAGAGAAAGTAAAGACGGCCAGCAGTAGCCAGAAAAGGTAATTCAAGGGAATTAGTGAGAAATTACCTCTTAATTAAAACAAAATCGTACAAGACCTTATGATATTACAACTGTTACTGGGCAAAGCAAGGCTTTTCTAAATCTAGAATTGTTCAGAGATTTTAAGTGACAATAGTTTGTATGTAGAGCAAGCGTCTATCAGCTGGTTCACAGCTTTTGTGGTTTTTATCACATCTTTTAGATTTAGTCTGAGTCAAATGAAGTTGTTGCAATACACTTCATAAAATAATTTTGATTTTTCTTACCCTAAAAAGATGACTGTTCAATAGACTATTCCACGTAACTAAATATTTTAAAATATCCTACTGTGAAACTTGCCTATATTTTCTTTCAAAATGGTGACAGAAACATTTTGACTTACAGAAAACATGCTATTGGCAATATGAGCTATGAAAAGCAATGGGGAGTAAATATTCAAGGAGCAGTTAGGATATCAAAATGTCATTAAATAGCTGCATGATATGTTATTAAAATTATAAAATACTTTTTAATAGAGATCTTTGTGTGAGGATGGCTAGAGCTCATCTAAACTGGTAAATTAAATCAAGATAATTCTGTATACCTAATCTTCCCGAGCTGATTTACTGAAAAAAAACCCCACAGAAATATTTCAAATATATACAAATATTTTTTCTCTTCCTTATAGCTATAATAATAGCTATGAATTTAAGAATACTAAATAGTTTCTCTCCTTTCTTTATCTGATTTATTCTGCATTTTTGTTAAAACTATGCAGAAGAAGATTAAATTTACTAAACCCAACCTTTTCATTACATGGGAAAAAAATCTCAAAAACATTAATATTTTTCTTATTCATTCCAAATATTATTTAGTATTCTGTGTTTATATGTTACTGTGACATTTGTCAAAATAGAAGGCTTCTTGGTGTAATTAATATAGCTAATCATAACAGAACTTATGATTAACTAATTGACACTGTATACTTATGAATGTATTTTCCACATCCTACATAACTAATCCTCTTCACATTAATTTTTTTTCTTTATTTCACTCCTGATTAGCTTAAGGTAGTGGCATGTTTTGCAGAGAAAAAAAAAAAGTTTCCTAAAAATATATCACAAATGTAACAAGATACACATCCTTATCAATATATAACTTTAATCAAATACTGTTGCAGTTTTTTCATGCAATCCTGAGTCTACAAGGATTGTACATCTCACATGTGAGATGACTGTTTAATTCTCCACAGAAAACTCCCTCACCGAAGGAACAATGGTGCTTATGGAGAAGGCAGTTTTATAGAGCAGTAACATGATAGCTCAAATCCCCAGGCCTGGCTTGTGTACCAGCAGCCCCAGCAGACTGATCCAGAGAAGGGGCAGGAAACCAGCAGTTAGCTCCCTTTACTGTAGCAGCCCGAAGCTGCTGCTTGCTGCTTGTGAGAAAATCCTTCTTTCCCATGGGACGTATGAAAACAGCAAGATAACCACCTGTTGTTATCGTTCTTGTATGATATGTTTTGGAATAGGGTGGTGTAGAACCCAGCCAATCATATACCTGGGTTCCTACTATAAAAAAGGACAATACAATAAACGGGTCTGCTGCTGGCTGGCTCTCGGATCCCTGCAAACCAAGGTGTGTGCTGTCTCATTATTATGGATCGCTGCAATTGCTGCCATACCTTTACTTATGGGGACATCAGAAAAACAAGGATGAATGGAAACGCCCACACATGAGTTCCCTGACTGTTATATTAAAGGTCCAGTTAATTGGCCCAAAGAGAGGTACTGTCATTTGAGGTACAGGACTTCTGTCATTTGAGATGTACCAGAAAACCTCTACTGGCCACTGTGCCTCCTCATTCAGAAGGGCACAGGCTTCTTAAGGGTCCTGTGCTATAACTTCCAAAGGCATATAAAATTTGTCTAAGATTCACAAGGACATAGGAAAACCATTTTGTAGACAGCTAGCATTCTCCCACTGCTCTCTTCAAGACCTTTGGTGTTCTTCTGGGCACACACTCACCAATTACTTTTTTCTGTTTTCCCTTTGTTCTCTAGCCTTCATTGATCCATCTTTGCAGAACAAGAGAGGATACTATAAACCAAATAACTGAGTCATCCTTTCAAAATAAAAAAAATTACCTTCATCTTTAGCCAAATATGGTAACCAGTTGTGGCTGGAGGCCAGATGCCCACCAAAGCCACTCTTTCACTCCCCTCCTTAGCTGGAAGAGGAAAGAAAATGTAATGACAGGCTCATGGTTCAGATAAGGACAAGGAGAGATCACCGACCAGTAACCATCATGGGCAAAACAGACTTAACTTGGGGAAATTAATTTAATTTATTTCAAATCAAGTCAGGGAAGGGTATTGAGAAATAAAGCCAAAACTTAAAAACACCTTTCCCCTACCCCTCCCTTCTTCCTGGTTCACCTTCACTCCCAAATTCTCTCTCTCCTTCCCCCTGCAGCAGGAATGGGGACACATTGTCTCCGCTTTCTCCTTTTCTCAGGGAGAAAACTCCTCACACTCTTTCCCTGCTCCACTGTGGGCTCCCTCCCATGGGAGAAAAACCTCCCTGGATTTTTCCAATTTGAGACAGGCCCATTTTGGAGCCGGCTGGCATTGGCTCTACTGGACACAGGGGAAGCTTCCAGCACACACTGGTTCTCTCAGAAGCCACACCTGTAGTGTCCTGTCCACACCCCCCAGACTCAGCAAAACCCGTCCACACAAACCAAATAAACCAGGTTTAATTCAAAACTTTACCATCAAGATTTATATTTATCTCAAAAAGAAATTAAAACTTGCACCTAAGCTATACGAGCAAGGAAGTAGTGAGGACTAATGAATTCAGTTCCCTGCATATTTAATAAAATATTCTCTCATAGTCATAACCAAGCCATAGTTCAGCAAAGCATGTGCTGAACTTTCAATATTCAAATAATACACTTGAGCACATTATTAAAATTAAGTAAAATAAAATAAAAATGAATAAATTTCTAGGGAGCTGATGGTTTAGATTTATTAACTCTTTAAATTACTCAATTTTTCAGAATATATGTAGCTATTAAGCTATTTTAGCAAGACATAACCACACAGGACTGCCAGGTCATCAGTACAGGAAAAGGATTAGCACATTTAGGATTTGAAAGATATAAAAGTTTAAACTTAATGCCACTAATACTAATTCATTACATGGAGTTCTTTCACTTCCAGCAAGAAAATCAATGTGATTAAAGTTCCTTTTAAGTGCTTGCCTTTATAACAAAATCACATTCAAAATATGCTGTAAATCCAATGGTTATTTTGTACCTCAGTGTTCTGAGGGACAAAAATCACTTTTTTTTCAGAAGCAGACTGTGTAGCCATCACCACTGCTACAATGCCTGAAGATCCAAATACTGTCTCTCAGATTATCTCAGGAGACAGCAGCAGTATATTGCAGACAGCACAATCTGATACATTTTCATCAGTCTGCTGTGGAGAAAATATATTCCTGTATGTTTACTGAGCTGTTTTTTTTTCTGTTTCAGGATCTTAGCACTCAAAGCAGATTAAAAAATGCTCCATATTAAAATGAGATCATTATTAATAGTTCATCTTCTAGCTCACTAGAGACTAAATTTCCATCAGCTATAGGCAAAAGCAATGTGAAGTGGCTATTGCTATTGCTTTGCAATGGATTCTGGCAACCTCCCCGCAGCATGTGTGTTCTCACACAGTGTAAGCAACTCAAGTCTGAGCTTGGTAAGAACTCTACATTCTTGTTTCCAACAAGAATGTATTTTGTTGTTCAGTTAATCTAGTGCACATTATTCTTGAACAGGCAAACCACCAAACCTACAGAGAAAGGCTCCCATGCTTTGCTTTACTCCAGCTTTCTCACAGTGACCTAAGTTTTCATGCTGTCTGGAGCCACACAGAGGCAGTAGTGAATCTGAAGCTGCCCTGACCTCAGAAATATGGTGGTATGCACCATTAGTCCATTCGAAGAGTAAATCAGTCTTAAACTGGAGTAAGGTACACTGCATGCTTGTAGACTTGAGGATGTGATTTTAAGCATGAGTGAAATACTTTGGTCAAAATCATGACTCTCTAAAAGCAGTAAGTAAGAAGATGAAAATTAGTAGCTAATGATAAGGTAAAACATGGTTCTTATAAAATGTGGACAAATGCAGGGCCAGATTCTCAAAAGAGTTGGACTTCAAAAAAAAGGAAATATCTAAATACCATCTAGAGCCTTTTAATGGGAGTTTAGAGATGCTTGAACAACTCAGGTCCAGAAATTAGAACACTTCCTCTCCAAACATTAGAAATTGTATAACCTCAGTGAGCATTCGCTGCAATGGGAAAACATTCCCAGTTTGTACTAACACATGAAATAAGAGGCCAAGAGCTTCAAACTTGTACTGAGCAAGACTAACCTTGAGCATCCATGGCAACAGCAGAGACCAATGCAGCACCTGCTATGTTGAGCAGCAAGGCATCTCTCACTTCAATGTCAAAATACTACCTTATATCATCTTTCTTCATAGTCTCTGCAAGAACTGAGCTGAAATTAATTCCCAGCTATTCCAAAGCCCTTTAGTACAGATTTATGTAGGGTACTTTTTATGTACAGATTGTATCTGGCTAGAATTCTGATACTTCCCTTCTTTGTAAATCTGGCTATGACTCCAGAGTGACCTCTCCTATGTCACCATTCTGGCAGTCTCATTATCTTTCCTATGTGTGTGCCAGCTGGACTCAATTGTTTATCTTTATTGTTTTATTCCTAGTTGCCGGCTGGTAGCATTCCCCAGGCATGAGAAACCAGCAACCTTCATCCACTACTGTGCAGAGAAGGACCCAGCTCCACTTCTGAGACTCTCTGCTGCCTAGCTCCATTATACAATGGGAAGGGAATCCACTGTAAATCCCCAAACACCTTTCTATGAGGAAGGCTGGAGAGTAAGTCATAGTCACAAGCAGAATGTGGATGACAAGGAATATAGAAACAACTTCCAAGAGAGATTAATTTCCAAGTTCAGCCAAAAGGTAAATTGTCCAATAAAAAAGCCAATCCTGTGGCATCTGAAAAAATATTTAATTCTCTGGCCACAGAACACTACCCTAGCTTAGACCTTAATTGAGATTAATGGGGCATGTCCTATCTCCCTTTACTTTTCTAAACCTCATTTACATTCACAAAAGCCATCTCACCTGTCTGATTGCAATGAAAGAAAATTGTTATGGTCACCTTTTAAATCACAAAGAGTAAGGCTTTTTAAAAAGAACCTGAGATTCTCCTCTAAAGAGACATAAAATAAACATGAAATTTGTATGTTACATCTTTTATATTCTATAGCAGCTATTCAGAAAACATAACCAAAAATAGAAAATAGTAAAAGCAGTTTATTCTGAGATAATATTTCAGCTAGCCTCAGTTATTAGTCTCAGTTATTAGCTTTAGTAATTAACAAAGCCTCAGTGTTTTTTTGGCTTTCAAAGGCTTAGGTTATAAGACATTCAAGTTCTGGTAAGCAAAACATAGTCTTATTCAGCCCCTATGACTCTATGTTTATTTAAAGTTCTTGCTATACTGTACTATGGCATTGTTATCAACACTTTTTAATCACTAATATTAATTTCTCAAAATGCTAAACCAAGCCCTTGAGCTGATGAAAATGCTAGACAGGTTGTACTTCAAAATATACATACACAGAAATTAAAACATTCTTTTTAAAGTCAACTTTCTCAAAGGTGTGACAATTGAAAAAGTTCCGTCTCCACTTACCTTTCTGTAGTACTTTATACATACTCATTTACATAAGGACAAAACATGTAAAATGTTCCCTTTTAGCATCATAGACATGAAGCTACTAAGAAAGATAACAGAATCTTTATTACTTCAAAATTTCTCTTACTTTAAAAAAATTTATTGCTGATACATAAACAAGGTTAAGCCTTTTTGATGATTATAATTTTAGATTTCTTACTTAGAACTATGTCAAAATTAATCCTTATTTAATGAGGTTTTTAAGAGGGTTTAAAATAGCAAAATTCTGAAACATGCTCATTAGAAGTATTTGTAAGTAATTAAAAATGATAGCTTTTAAATAACTTGTGATTGGCTCCTAAAGCCATGTCAGAAATAGTGTTCAGATGACAGCCTGTCACATAAATTTATGTTTGATACATGGGCCCTCTGGATGACTAAATAGTGACATTTTTATTATTCTCAGGGGAAAAAAAGTCTGTTATCATAAGTACTTTTCCTTCCTTTTCCCTCCTAGTTCATTGACATTATCTCGCTGAACATTAGAAAATCATTAATTACTTAGTCTTGTGTCCTCTAACTTTTCCACTAACAAATGTCACTCTTACAATGTAAGAGAGCCATAAATTGAACAGAAAAGGTAAACAACTGCTCATGAAGCTTTAATTTTTCTGTGTTTGACAGAGACACTAGCATGACGACCTATGGCATTTCTGTGTAAAATCCTTTTTGGATTTGGAGTGTGTCACATTCTATCACTCAGGAGTCAACAATTTTCTCATGACATCTCACCCATAGGGAAAGCTTGGGTGTGAGTTTTTGTTTTGTTTTGATATTTTAAAGAGTATGGCAAGGATTACAGTAAAGGTTCTGAAAACTTCTCAGCCTTCAAAGTGTAGTATAAAAACTGTCTTTAAGAAAGATATTAATAAATATGAAGTGCCCTTTATTTTCATGAATAGGACACTTGAAGTGCAGATGTTTGAAAATGCGCTGGCTAACAAAAGCATCAAGATATTTTTTGCTGACAATATTTATTTGCTGTTCTACAGAAAGTCAGTTAGATGACAATAAAACAAATTTAAATGTCAAAATAAAAATGAGAGCCTCTTTATTAAACAAAATGGGGTCAGTGGTAGAATTTAAACCTGGAAATTCTTTTTTTAATTTCTTGATTGTGATAATAATGTTTAAGGCTTTTTAAGAGACTAGTTCTTGGCATTGATTTCCTAGAGAAAACAAAGCTGCCCAGGGCTAATTTTACATGTACACACACAGACACATATATACATATGTGTGTATATATACACATATATATATGTATACACACACACATGCACACGTGTACATCTACATCTACATCTTCTTTTAAATAATGATGCGTGTTGAATATAAAAAGCCACACTCAGTTGTGAATTTCTTAATGTCTTATTTTCAGGTGTAATTTGAACATTGACTAGACTCTGGAACCTTTCCTGAAACTGATTAGTAACTTACTTGAAAGCTTGTTGCTATAATTTGAGAGGACTCTTCCTGTAAACCAGTGCTATTGTTCATGTATAAGGACACTTGAGTCTGACCCTAAGATTTATTTAATTTCCTCTGTAAAATGAGAGATTAAAAAAAAAGAAACAAAACTAAAAAAAAAAGCCCAACAGATATATAGAAGACTGTGAAATATGTGTATGTCAAACTTCACCTTTTGAATCTTACAGGTTTCAAATATTCATTTATAGAACAGTGTGGGCAACAAGGCTTAAATTAGTGTTACTCTGATATAAGTAGATGACAGTCTAGTATTGTATTACATTTTGTTTTTGATGAGGACTATTATTTCAAATAGGCATAATATGTAACAATGTCACAGCTTGTCATGACTTATTTGAAAGAAATGAAAGCTTGCAGCAAATACATAGATTTATGAATGTCACTATTACATAGGCACTGTTTTTCATGGTACTTACTGAAGTGCTATGCAAACATGCTCCTATTCATAGTGTTGCCCAAAAAGGCTAGCACAAAAACTGAGACTAGTCAGGAGTAAGGGAATAAAAGGTTGGTATTTATTTGAAAGGCCTTCAAAGGTACATTTAGGGCAGACAAAGCCCCCCAGGGGCATCACCCAAAATGGAAGACCAGTCATGAGTTCTCCACACCTTTATAGGTTTGGTCCATTTGCATATCATCATAAATTCACCAATTAAAACTTTGCAATTTCCCCCTAGGTCCCTTAGTTCGCTCCCCCCCACCCCTTTAGAAGCTTGGGCCTGGGCAGTCTAAGTGTCCTTGAAGAGCAAGCCCAGAGAGGCACTGTTATGTCTCCAGAGAACAGCAACTAACAGGCTGTAAAGCATACATGCCAGGCAATACAGAATGTGAAAAATATAAGGGTTAAAACCTTAGGCAACAATAGGGGGGAAAAAAAGGAGGAAAATATTTAGAGAAACTCTAGGTTTTTCACAGGGAAAAAAAAAAAAAAAAACAAACAAGCCAAACCTCAAATATTTTGTTTTCTATTACAGAAATGTGAATGCTACTAAAAAAATTATTTTCAGCTTTGAAAAGTGCTACCTGAAGGACTTGTTCAGAGAACTTGTTATTCTAATACAACAAAGCCTTATGCAAACAAGGAGGAACATTTGTTCCCTCTAAAATTTCTGAATCTCCTGTCCATTTATATAAGACATGAGATGAGTAGTGAGCAGCTCTTGCAGTGCTTCTGGGGTGGGCTGGCTGTGCTGGCCCAGCCCTGCTGGCTCCGCGGGGGCTGGACACCCACAGCCTGTGTGCTGGAGAGGCCCGCGCATCCGGGAGGGGACCCGGGACCGCGGCCGCCTTTTCTCCACACCTGCCATGAGGAGCCTGGTCCCGGAGCCGCTGGATCAGAGGGGCCGGCTCCCGCCCACCCCGCCAAGCAGTGACTGATGTCATGTCCCGGGTGGCAGCCCGGGGCCGCTCCATGCCTGGCGCAGAGGCGGTCTCTGCCCAGGAAGGTCATTGGTGATTTCCTCGTGTGCGGACCCCCGCATAATTGGCCAGTGCCTCTGTTGGGCCGCCCATGTCACATCAGCCCCCCGCAGCCATTGGCTCTCACCCACTCGTCCTTCCCCCGCGCCTCCATGTAAAACAGGGTCCCAACTGCTGCAGGTGTCTTTGTCCTCTCCTATGCTGCTTCAGAGATAAAACCTACCGGAAATAAGCAGAAAAGGCCACTTCCATCTCTTTACTTCTACTGCATTTATTAAAGCACGCTTGTGGACTGAGCAAACACCGGCCCGGAAGACAAACGCAGCCATGGCCTCCCTGACGGGCACCGGGAGGAGCGGAGAGGCTGCTCCCGAGTCACATGCTTGCTGCTTTCAGGCTTCCAAAAAAACCCATGATTATAGCTGCGGCAAGCAGCCAATTGCCTCACAGGCATTAGATTCAGACAGCTATTAGAATGTAGTGCAGACTACTGTAAAATTTACAAGACTGACACACAGCTTATTAGATTTAAAGGATACAATTGCATTTTATTCAATAGACACTGGATTTAACCTCATTGGTATGTTCCAATGTCTACTGAAGCATATGGACAAACACACAGAAAATGAATCATATGTAGGCCCTTATTCAGAGCTCTTTGGGTGGATGAAGTAATAGATTCAAAGATTTTTAGTATTATCATTCTTGGCTTATACTGTTGTACTTTTTCCTAATTAAAGGATACTTATCTTTACACAGGAAAAGTTCCCTGCCCATCACCTGAGAACAATTTCAAGTAATTTCTCTGTATTTGGAATACATTTCAATCTTGCCTTCTTTAGAGAGACTTCCTAAATGAACACCTCTCTGGCCCAAGAAGAGGTTATTGCATGTAGGAGGGATAACAAATCAATATCTTAGGGGTTTTGATAGCCCCAAATTGACATAATACAGGTATGTCCTGGAGTCAGACATCTGAAAAAGATTGATTTAACATGGCAATTAATACTTTTTTCTGAAGTGCTCTGATATCCAAAACATAACCATGAGAGAGCAGTGGTTACTGTTAAGATATTAACCTTATTTGGA
Organism: Climacteris rufus; assembly: GCA_013398175.1. NCBI lineage: Eukaryota > Metazoa > Chordata > Aves > Passeriformes > Climacteridae > Climacteris > Climacteris rufus. Next base: position 306,868 of record VZRZ01001796.1, on the reverse strand, counting down.
GAAGTTTAGAACACATACTAAATTTAGTAAATTAAAGTTATAAAATTGAGTTTGAGAAAACATTGAGGTATAAGACCTGAGGTTAAATTAAGACTGATTGAATTGTTTGTTTATTAGACCCTGTCTCAACATACTCCTGAAATCCCATGAGAAATTCAACAAGTTTGGATTCTCACACTTAAATCAATAACCTAAACTGAAAATCATGCTAAGTTCTGTAGACAACCAGTGAAAAGAGAGGACCTCGACACAGTGATGTAGACCAGTAGAAAATTGTATTAGTTTTCCCCTTTTCTCTCCTTTGACTGTAGAGGGAAGCTAGGCAACTGTGCTATTAATTTGGGTGTCTGCTCAAGGCTTATGATTAGATTAAAAGAATCTGGACTTCTACATTGACTTAAAAATCATGTAATGTTCTCCATTAAAATCTATCTGTTCAAATGATATGCTCCAAATAAAAGCTAGATATCATCTGACATTAAATTAGCTTCCTAAATTACTTGGTACTAAATTTAGAGAGGACAACAGCAAAGCTCCCTGCACTGGCCTAGGACCTGTATACACTAACTGATATTGCATTTCCTAGTTTAATGAATAATTTGTGGGGTTTTTTGTCCTCAGAAAATTCTCAGAAGTCCTTCTTTTATACTGCAATGCTAAAGGAGAGCAGTAATAACTGCAGGTTAATTACTGAGCATAGGTTACAGGGTTTGAATTATTAGTGATCTTGAGTGGAAGCAGGTTCCAAATGCAATTTGTTAAATACCATTATACTACATGAAACTGGGAGTCAGGGAATACGAGAATAGTAAAGCCAAAGTCCCTTGGGGTAGTCTGATAAAATGTAGCAAAACCTGTCTAAATAATACATTTGTTATATCTAGTTTTTTTGCTTTAAAATGGTTTGCTCAGGAAGCTTCTAAGTTCAAAGGAAGAAATCATCTTATCTCAGGCCATTACAAAGTCATTGTTGTATACTGCTTTTGTTCTAATCACGGTAATATACTGCCACCAAAAAATAAAATTAAAAAGAAATTAAATATCAGTGATGCAAAACTAGATTAAAAACATTAATTTCAGAATTAAAACATAACACGTTGAACCCAAAGATTTCTTGGCTAGCATTTCATCAAACAATTTTCTCTTGTTAAAAAACTCTCAATTTAACCTCAGTTCCCAGGTTTTCTTTTTTAGATTCCACTTCCAGTGAAGTAGATATGCCATGTTTTTGTTATGGGACCACATCTGAAATGAGTCAGCCATTCTATACTACTCACAGTCAAAAGAATTTCATCTAAAAGTACTTTAAGATTGAATTTTTTGTGAAGCCTGAGCAAACTGCAGCCGTTGAAGAATAAAAATATGTTGAGGACTCAGTGCCAGAGATGTAATCACGAGATGCAGAAATAATTGCTGGAAAATATCAGAAGCTGGTGTGCTAGCTCAAAAGTTTGAATTTTGTCTGCTTTTAGAGGATTGTGTAGCAGCCCAGAGTTGCTGTCTGGGGCTGCTTGTGTGAATGTCCTTCTTTCCCATGGAAGGTATGAAAAACAATAAGATAAGCACCTGTTGTTGTGAGTCCGGGCATGATGTGTTTTGGATTGGGTGGTGTAGAGCCCAGCCAACCATACCAGCGGATGGTTGGATTTTAACGAGTTGTCTGCCTGGGTTCCTACTATAAAAAATGGGAATAGAACAATAAAGGGGGCTCACTCGCTCTCTGCTCACTACGGACCAAGCTGTGTGCCGTGTCTCTATTGCCACCATTGCGACATCTATGTATCCTGCCTGCATACTAATTTCACTATCCAGAGTGCACGGATAGCAAAAAAAGTATCATATACAAAATTCATCAGGAACAACATAAAAATAGCTGAGTTTTAATGAAAAAGATAGGGCTAATAATGATCTATTTTTATTTCATTTTTAGATACAGGATAAAGTCACTGTCAGGTTCCTAATTGACAATCGAGCCTAATTTTAGCCCTGATTAATTAACATGCAATCCTTATAATTATCTATGGTTATAAATATTATATAAGCTTCTATTAAGATAATAGGGATTATAAGTTTCATTTTGCACACTGTTTGTCAGATTTAAGTAAACTAGAGGTTTATATTTTCAGTCTGAAATAGAAAAAAAACCAGACAAAACAAACAAGAAAAACAGAAAAAAAGAAGTTATACCGAAGTATTTACACTCTATTTCTGCCAGTAGTTAATGAATATTTTCTCTGAAAATAAGTATCTTTGAGATATTTTTCTTACACTGTTCTATGAATTATAGAAGAAACCACACTAGCTGCGTATGTAATTTTGCAAGACTCAGTACTCTTTTTAGAAGCAGACTGAAGTAAGGAAAACTGAGTCAGCCAATCAGCCATCACTTGGTACCATCATAGACTCGACGAAGTCAAAAATGAAAGTCATCTTGAAAATTATCTTGCGAGATGAGCCATCTTAAAAAGAACCAGGGGATTATTTCTATGAAAACAACAACAGTGATCATGCAGATTGAGAATTGAGATTTTTTACACCTAATTGGAACAAATAATGAAGATACAATTCCTAGAACACTGTAGCCTTTCCAACTGAGGATCAAAGAATGGCATGTGTTTACTATTTTTGTACTAAGTCATTAACATACTCTAAAATTCACCTCCCTTACCACAAAGAAAATTAAAAAAAAAAAATCCTTCTAATAAGTCACCAACCTTAATAACAACAGAAAGTGTAACACTTTTAGAAAAGTAATGACATTAAAGCTTGAGAAAGGCTGGCACTGCTGTCACTGTTCAGAGGATCCAGTGTCCAGTGCAGATCTTCACAGCTTCTCAGCTGGGAAAGCTGCAACTTTTTGCATAGATTAGGCTTAGACTGTACAGCAAGGCAACTCACTGCTCATGCATCAAGGAGTTATCTGTTTAACAGTGCTATTCATCTCTTCAAGGAGACACCCATTTTACAATAATTTGGAAATGCTGTTCCATCTGCGAATTAAATTGCACTTCATATTTCACAAACACCAAGAACTAACTAGAAGTCACCTTCATGTTTTCTCTTTTTATTTAACATTAATTTTGCTGCAAGAGGCATGTAATCCACAGCTTTCTCATTGTGCCTGGCGATTTTAATTTTTGATCTTTTTAATACACTGTAATAATTAGTCTATAAAGTCCAATTACTTAGGGTAAACATAACTGGCATCTCTAGACTCAACAAAGCCCAGCTTAACAAATTGTATGACTGCAAACTCTATAATTTCCTATGAAAATCCATATCACCCATTTTCATGTTGTCCCAGCTTGTATCTTAATTGGGAACACAGCATTGCTCTTATAGGAAGGAAAATTTAACAATAAATGCCAGAGGACATGAATGCATAAATCATTGCATGCATGTTAAAAGTGGAAGTAATCTTCTGTTCAGGGAAAATTGTGGTTAAAACCTTCATGCATCACTTCTCCAAGAACAACGCTGGAAACTTTTGTGTGCCTGGATTAAACAAACCTTCAGATTCATGAAAATTCTGAATGTCCCTGGAGAACTCTAGTAAAATCATAATTTCTAGTAAAGAAAGACAAGGCATAAGTGACACCATTCCTTACAATACAAACTAAAGCTAGGATTAGAAACAAATACAACTGGATTCTCCATTTTTCTAATATTTTGCTTGTATCTGAGTCATTGTACTATGCACCTTTCCAAACCAATTTTGAGTTTTATAAATAAGGCACTGTTTCAGTAGATTTGCTAGATTGAAATACAACACTTTTATGATAAGATGATAAAGATGGTCTTTGTGTAAAAAGATATTCCACTAGAAATGTGTACTTACAAATAAGTAGAAAATTACATCTCTCATGGCTATAACTAGAGGCGGGGAAAAGTAGCTTTTACACTAGCTAAGTAATAAAGTATTATCAAATACACTCTATTAAGATTTATAGCAAACATTAATATTTTCCCTTTTTATTTTCAACTATCATGCAAAGCTAAAAGCTCTTTTTTTTCCTAAACTACAGGTGAGAATAATTTCTCTACTTAAATCAAAGCTCTTTTAAATAGCAATGTAATATTGAAATACTAATGTTGGTGTTGCTAGTTTATACACAACTGCTGGCCATCTGACTGCTGATATGGAGCCAGTTGCAATATGTCTAATAAGAACTGATCAAAACCTTTTACAGTTTCCTAAATTATTTTTATAGAACCCACAGGGGAAAAAAAAGGATTTTGAATAAATTTCCACAATACCTGAAAACACTGATAACCTGTTAAAAAAATAATAACCCCACAAAACTATGCAGTAGACTCCCAGCATAAAAAAGGACATGGACCTGCTAGAGCGAGTTCAAAGAGAGCCTGATCACAGGGCTGGAGCAACTCTCCTATGAAGGAGAGGCTGAGAGAGTTGTGGCTGTTCAGACTGAAGAGAAGGCTCCAAGGAGACCCCAGAGCAGCCTCACAGCACCTAAAAGGGCCTAGAAGAAAGCTGGTGAGGGACTGTTCACAAGGGTAGGTAGTGATAGGAAAAAGGTAATGGCCTTAAACTGAAAGACGGTTGATTTAGATGAGATGCCTGGAATAAATTCTTTACCGTGAGGTTGCTGAGACAATGGAACTGGTTGCCCAGAGACGTTGTGGATGCCCCTCCCTGGAGATGTTCAAGGCCAGGCTGGATGGCCAGCAACCTGGTCTGGTGGAAGGCATCTCTGCCCATGGCAGGGGGTAGGAACTGGATGATCTTTAAGGATCCTTCCAACCCAGGGCAATCTCTGGTTCTATGATTCTGTGATAAATCAATACCAGATAATGAAAGTAGAGCAAGACAATGAGAAATTTATATTGTCCCCATTTAGTAACATCTAATATGTGTCTATCCTCTAATAAAATAGAAATAACATATTTTTCTATGCATGAAATGTTGAAAATAGCAAATTAGATCAAGCAAAACCAAGAGTATGAACTAAGGAGAATACAGTAACATATGAAAGAAGATAATTTCTCAAGTAACAGTATGCAATCTTCTATACTTGACAACTAAAATTGTTTTGAACAATGAGTAATTGATGGCTGTGAAGGGGCAAGCACTTTCCTTTCTTCATTCATTTGTTTTATTCCCCATAGGACACAGCAAATAAATACTATTAGTTTTAAAGAGACATTTTCTGCTGTTATCATTTGTACCTTGAGGAAAAGGATCTTAATATCCTTGAGTTTAAGAGCAAGCCCATTTACTCTCATACATTCCTCCCTTTTCTCATTCTTCATAATAAATTCCACAAATTTTTGTGATGTCAGAGGTGCTCTAAAGAAAAGCAGCATTAACAGGCTTAGTGTGACACACATTTAGGTTTTTAAGATTCTTTAATTCATTAAATCTGGGACATCTGTACACCATATCAATAATTACTTCTCCTACTTTGGGAGATAATTTCTTGTCTCGTTCAATCCGGGAATAAATCCTGTATATCCTGGAAAGCAGGATCAATACAAAATACTAAAAAAAGCTTGAAAGCTTTTAAAAGTTTCAATAATTGACAACTTGTATGTAATTAAAATTAGACAAGGTTAATCATCAGAATCCAAATATAGTGCCATTGCCACAATGACATACTGCATATGAATTAACAAGGTTGAATACTTGGTATTTTTTATTAGGAGTCTCACAACAAAGCATAAACTGTGCAATCTGGAACAACAGTCTTAATCCAATCAAAGCATTCAGGAATACAGGTTCATAATTTGACAAAAATAAATGCAAGAAAGAACATGTATGTTGCAGCTAAGTCTACTCACTAACTACTTAGTCTTCACTGTCTTTACTCTTAATGGTGGCAGAGGTTAAGACCTTGCTGAACTACTGTCTAAAGAATTGCTTTATCTTTCTGTTTTTGCATTGACCACAGAGGCACCCTAAAGAGATCATCCTAAAGTTAGCCCTTGGGAATACATACCAATGCCTTTTTTAACCAATTTCCCAAGCGGGTGGCTACAGTCAGAGGTTCAGGTGTTCCTATACATTGCTATGCAAAAATAGAAAGGATGAAAATATATATTGTTGAAAGATAAGGCAAAAAAGTGCCTACAATATACTATTCCTAAACACTGGCTGTGGTCACAAGGTAGTAGAAAACCAGTAGTAAGTAAATCGGGCCTGCTTGCAGTTAAAAGTGTGGGTTAGAATTCATAAACTTAGAAACAATCTTGGGACTCAGAAATTTTAGCTGCCGCCTCTTCCTACACTTCTCACAACTGTTGCTATTCATTGATGATTTTACCATCTGTCTTGAAAACTAAAATACTTGGTTTAAATATACAAAAGCCAGACAGGCAACTCCATTATCACATGCAAAGGCATCTCTAGCTCTGTAAACACAGGCTTAAAACATCCCACCACTTTTGCAGTTCTACCTGTGTTAACAATTGTAAGACTAGAATGGATTTCTCACCAGAATAGCCTAATATAGGCTTTGTCATGGCAGTGCAAATTAATACAAAATACCTCCTGGATTATTTTAAGGTTGTATCCAAATGAACTGCCTTACTTGTTGGTACACATCATTGAGACATTTCCAAGGTAAAGATGGGAAGGTCTATTAAATTAAATTAACCCTTGTCATTGCATTCTTATTCCTATATGTTGTAGACAAGATTTGGGCAATGCAATATCTCTATTATCTAAAACATGATAGTCATGCTCTAAGTCAGGCAAGTATAATCAGAAAAGAAATCAAAGGGACACGCTAAGCTGCAAGACCCCTGAAGTGTCTTTTTCTCTTACAACCCTTTTTGTACAAATTTTCAGTGTAACATTGAGCATTAAAGCTTACATAACTTTTATACATCCTAGTACCGTATGATGGGCAGTAGGGATATAGTGTGCCAAAAAAAAGAGGAATAACACTCTGTGGAAAATATTTATAGTTTTTTTTAGTGATCTTGTTCTGGCAGCACAGAAATGTAATCTAAACTCCTACATGAAAACCTGAGAAAAATACATTAAAATCAATTTCATAATAAATTGTTTCTGGAATAAGATTATCTGACATATTTCAGCCCAGAAACATTTTGTAACACCCAAATTCCACCTTTTGACAAACAGACATTGTGAGTAAGTTTGGCATGCTTTTAATTGCAGAAACACATATATGCCTCTAAAAATAAAAGTTTTCAGTATTCAAGCTTTGCAGGGACCACTTCATTTAGGACTCTGAGGGTGATATCAAATCTGAAATGACAGTTATGATTTTCAGGCATATTTCCCTCTATAACACGTACATTCTTCACACCTTAAAAAAATGAAGACACAGTTACAGCTGCCGCCTACTGATCTGTGTGCACTGAGAAGCACAGCAACATATTCAGCTTATCGAAACCATTTGCAAGAGCATGTTTGTTAAGCAAAACTATCTCAGAGCATGAGGGAACTGATGTCTCAGTTGGATTACTTCACTAACTCTTCTATAAGAGCATAGAAGGGTTATTTTAACTGAGACTATGCAAACAAAGCCAAAAAATTCTCACAGACTGTTAAGCAACTCAGAAACCTCAACACTTTGAAATCTAAAATTGTTTCAGGCTTGAGGTTCAACGTGCATACAGAATCTAAAGCTACCCTGAATACAACAGCAGGAAGAAAATTATAAGCTTTAATACTGGTCACCTTACAAAGTACAGGCCCTTTGTAAAGGCCTCAAACAACAAATGGGCATTCTGATGCAGAATAAATTTTAAAAATACTGATAATTTCAACATTTTTATAGTGCTATAATTCAGTAAGTCACAGCAAACTTCATGAGATGGTATTGTTATGCTCACATCAGAGGTGTCAAATAGGCACAACAGGATTCTCCTGAGCTTTAAGCAAATACAACTAATGATCAGAAAACACTGGATGTCATATAGAGACACTACCTGTTAATTTGCCACACTAGCTTAGCTTCAGACAAAATTGTCTCTTCATATATGACTTTCAGCTTGAGGGCAGATGGAGAACAAACTCATTGTAACAATGATATCTCTCTGTTGGTTAACCTTTTAGACCTTTGATGCCTGAACCTAAAATTCTATGTGTTAAGGGCTGTACTTGCCTAAGGAAAAGACAGCTTTTCCTAAGTTGCTTTGAAATGTCACATAAGCATGGACAAAAAAGACAGACTGGTAATTTCACTTTTTACTATGCATTGTTAAAAGAACTTATGGCATTCCCATGGTCTGTCTTCACAAGAACAGAAAAAAATGGCATATCTATGATTATTTTTTTAATATTAGGCTTTTCTACCCCTTTCTGACTAAGCTCTCTAACAGACCAACTACTTTCCTCAAATTCCATAGTCAAGCAATATTAAGAGACCTTGATGAAACAAGAAAATTTAAAGTAGATTACTGGAAGTAGAGAATCTAATACTCTTAGCAATTATATGATTACAAAATTCATCTTTGTGTACTAGATGTTACTACAATATTCCTAACACATTACAATGTTTTATAAATGTATTTGTATACAATGAATTATATTTGTATTTTTATATATAAATATAGTCAAGTAATATATAATCAGATCTTTATCATAGAGAAAACCACTGAGAGAAAGCTTCTCAGAATGCTTTCTTAAAAGCACAAAAGTGCCAATCCTTTTCCAGTCCTATCTGTGGAAAAACTGAGCAATTTCAGGAAGGTCAGGGCTTTGCTAAGGTTCAAAGGAGGCAATCATTTTGCCTGGCCTATGACAATATAAAGAGTCTTCCTAACTTGTATGGCACTGCCAGTTTTAGAAGGGGTAAAGCAATTGACACCACCCATTTAAGGAACACGAATTGTGAGGACAAGGACCCGTAAGAGTTCACCTTTTTTCATGATTGCCAAGTTATTCTGATCAAAAAGTATCTCATCAAAAGCTTCTGCACTTTGTTAAGTATTTGCAGCTCCTCAGCTGTGGCTCTGGTTGGCCTTTACTTAGCACAAATTACTCTAACTGTTTTACTGCCATACAGAAAAGATTGGCTCCAAATTAGTCTCTTCTGATATGAGATACCAGCAAAATTGACTGCTCAGTGCCTTCTTACTGACCTCCCACTTCTTTAAGTATTAAAATTCCAGAACTGCCAGAACACTTGAAGGGTTTTAACATACATAAGGAATGCATTAGACCACCCTATTGCACATACACATATAACTCCCACAGAATAAAGGATTGTATAGTGAATGCTATTAAGAAAATAATGTCATTAATATCCCGAAGGGCCAGATTCCCTTCTTAGAATAGGTACCAAATAAAGATAGCCTACCAAAAATGCTAAGCCCAGAAGACCCTGTACCCCATGGTAATCAGCGACCTTCATATATGGGGGAAAACTCAGACAACTGAAGTCAAAAAGATATCTCAAAAGAGACAAAAAGAGCCAAGTAGACATACCTTGTATATGTTGAGAATACTAGACTGGGAAGATGCCTTCCTACAGAGATTCAAGCTGTATCAAGCACTTCTCAAGGCATTCCTTCTCCAAAGGGCTACTACTGCACGGAGATAATCCACTGAAAATTAATATAACTGTAAAAAGATAAAAAATTCCCATAGCCACGAGAAGAAGGCCTCAGGAACCTCTGAAGAAGAAACAGTAAACAAAAAATTGGCTACATGAAGCAGAAATAATACAGAAAGCAGGGAGCAGTAGCCAGGATTAGGCAGCATATATGTGGGAACTCTGAGCTACCAGGTTGTGTCCAGGCACACAGATGGAAACACCCACATGCCCCTCCACAGAAGTTTTTGGAAGAAATATGCCACAACAATCTCTTACGTGGAGTCTGAGCCTGTAGAACATGCCTACCAGGTCATCTTCTGGACTCCAGGAAGACAAGCTGGGTGGAAGCACTGACCTTCCTAAAGCATAGTACTCCTAAAAAACCAATAATATATGGCAAACTACAGTAATCTAGGGAATTCTGGTGTCGGATGGGGAGACACCTTGAAAGCTTAGGACTTTGAGAGCTAGGTAAGTACTAGCCAGTGGGTTTTACATTAAAATTTCAGGTTTAGATGCCTGAAAGTCATTGAATTTCTACCTTAGGGATACTTTCTAGGATCACAAGGAGAAAATATATTTTATGCTTGTTATGAATCTGATAAGTACACAGCAATTTCATTTTCCCAATAAAATTATCAGCTGGGGTAAAATTTATTTCATTAACTGAAACCAGGGAACAACATGTGATTTGCGCAGATCCCCACTGATTTCAGTAGGGCTTCCCCTAGTGGCAGTTATGCTTCCACTTAGAGTAAATTACAGGGCCAAGATCTGAACATCTAAACAGATTTGTTAATTATGCACACATTGCAAGATAAACACAAACCAAAAAAAAAGTGGAAGAAAACAAGCTACGTACTTTTTTCTACTAATCTTAAATACAGACTAGGACCAACATTTTACAGGAGAGATTTCATTTCCAGACTATAAAGAGTTTTTAATGAAGTTTGCATAATTATTTTAGACAGCTCTTCTCCAACACACACCATATTATAATGTGGACAATAAATGCTTTTATTAATAAGCAGATGAGTTTGCCACTCCTGTGCCAAATAAGGATTCTCTCATAATTAGAAATTGCATATTCCCTAGAAGGAAAATTCTTACTGAGTACACAGCTGCAGGAAAACCCTGCTGCAGCTGCACCCTGCTTCCCTCAGAAGAGGTCCCCATGGTGTGGAAATTACTTCCAGCAGTGTTATAGGCATAAATGTAGATTAGATTTTAAATATATTTCTAGCTTTGGTATTGAAAAACATTGTACACTGAGAGTGCAGTTACAAACAGATTCCACCCATCCCTTCCTCTTTGACCCCAAGTTTAGTAGCAGCACGTGTGACTGAAACTTAAAGGTCCAATTGATGGACAAAATTCAAACCATAAACCAGTGAAAATGTTTGATTTCAAGTGGATGCAAAGCACTTTCAAGAATAAGTTTGATTTAAAATATCTCAGCATACAGATACATATGATCTTATAACTAATCGAAAGATCTCAGGCATACAAGTAGCCCTGCCTTCTACAGAGTTTTCCGAAACCTTCTGTCACACATAACAAGAGCTACAAGTCTTTTTTCTTTTTCTTTTTCTTTTTCTTTTTCTTTTTCTTTTTCTTTTTCTTTTTCTTTTTCTTTTTCTTTTTCTTTTTCTTTTTCTCTTTCTTTCTCTCATTCTCTCTTTCTCTCTCTCTTTCTCTCTCTCTTTTCTCTTTCTTTCTTTCTCTCTTTCTTTCTTTCTTTCTTTCTTTCCCTTCCTTCCTTCTTTCTTTCCCTTTCCTTTCCTTCCTTCTTTCTTTCCCTTTCCTTCCTTCCTTCCTTCCTTCCTTCCTTCCTTGCTGCTCCTAAGTTGGTATATGAAAGGAGCTTAACAGTGTTCAACCATTACAACAACTTTTGGGGGAAATGGTCTACCTAAACTCTTCTAACACCCTTGAGGCCAGACAAACAACCCTGGCTTTTAGCTAGAGATTTCTACTTTTTGCACCTGTAGTGTTAGCATCTTTCCAACACCTTATCAAACTCCCACTCAGCCAAGTGGCAACAAAATGCTCAGTTTTGAGACAATCTGGAGATTTTCCTTTCCTTGTCACAAAGTTTGTTACATTTTAAAGTGTAAATCCTTCTTTTTAAACACTTGGGAAATTCAGCTGATTTGCTGCCCACTAGGGTCTATCTCATTATATGCTAATGTCTATTTCTAGAATCTAATGTAACCACATTTGCAAGGTAACATGTGAATCACACAAAATCTACAGCTATACTTCTCTATTCACTATGCTGTCAATTTGAGTTTTATATCAAAAAAACATGCCATGAATATGATAAAGAAGGTAATCTGAGGGCTTTTCAGACATTTATTTTAAGGCTATCAGAATTTGGAGTATTCTGCAAAGAGAAGGATAAAGACAGACAAACTAATAGCTTTAAACCAGTAGTTTATTTAGCTAAATATTTAGATTCCAAGTGGTTTTTTTCAGTGTGTTCAGCAGTGATTCATAATCTCTGTATCAAAGATACTTTGATATTCTATATTACCTTCTCCAGAATACGTTATTCTGAAGAGTAGAGTAATACTACTAGTATCAGTAGACAAGGGCAGGCAAATGAAAATTTCTAAACATAAACATACTCAATAAAATTTTAAACATTTCCAGCTTTTTACATCGAGACCTCTTTTTCTGTAATAAGTAATGCTAGCCCAAACACCAAGGTTATCATCTGCTTTCTGAATCTGCCATAGCAACAATCACTTCTAGTTTCTCACACCAGTCTTCAGAAATGCTCCTTTAAAGTTCCATTAGATAAAAGAAATATTTTCTTTTGAAAATCCTGACACAACCCTCAGTGATTTTGCATGCAGAGATAGTCAGTGAATAGAAATATCTGGGTGAAATATTTCTATAGCATTTAAAGTAGAAGTGTAGTTCTAAACATTAATAATTTCTATTCTTTAGCGAATATCAAAATGATTTCCTAGATCAAGTTGGACCTATAAAGGTAGTTTATGAATGCTATTTGTATTGAGTAGGTTAAAATATTTAATTAAAATTTATAATTTTATTCAAATAGACTATACAGAACTCTTTCTTTAAAGCTCTTTATAGTAACCAGAAAATCAGTTAACTTAGAGCATCCCATATTTTTTTCATTGTGTACACTTCCATTTTCAGTAAGACAGCTACATATTTACCAACATGCATGAAAATTTTTAAAATTACTGCAAATGTAGACCTCTCTTTTATTTTTCAGTAGTATTAGAAAATGAATTACCATCAAGGAAGAAAATTTTATTTACAGATAGAACACAATAAAAGGCATGGCAGTTGCAGGATTTTATTCCATCCAAACAAAAGGCTGAAAAGCTGTCCATAATGTAATTAATGAAGCTTAATGGCAAGTGAGAATTCTGGCCTCCCTTTTGTGTTTATTGATATTTTTGTCAGTGTGTTAGTTAGATGCACACAGTTTTGTTGTGATATGCTGACAGATTTGGACTGTATATATTGCTACCCGTAGCTGTGGGCTCAGTTTGCACAACATATGCCTCCACAAACTGTGTTTCCTCTAAGGAGTAAATGAAGAGCATCCGGTATATAGTTGTCATTATTTCAGTCCTACTACTCAAGCATTATTACTGCAAACACCTAAAATAAAGATGGAGAACTGCTAGTAATTTGGTTTCTTATTTTTTCAAGACATATGAAGGATTCAAGTAGTCAGTATATTATCAACACAATCAATTATAAGAACCCTCTAGATACACACATCATCATTCTAGCAATCTTATATCATGCCTTTCTTTTGGTTTCTATTAAGAACAGACACATGTCCTTCTCTGACTGACAATTGTGCACTATTTGACCTACAATATGGACATGGCTCACTTCCTGACTTTGCTTTATTTTGGAGTGCTCAAAACAGCTGACCTACAGTCCTGAGAAATCTAGTACATACCAACATTAGACAAAAGGTGAAAAGAATTCTATGAAACTACAGGAAATATTGAAAAGCATTAAATCTTGATTTATGTAGCAAGTACAAATCAGTCTGTTCAAGACTGTTTGTTTGTCTTGCCTGTCTTTTATACTGAGAAACAACCAAAGCAGGGAATATTTTATGATTATGAAGATTTTTTGAACCATTTTAATCAACTTTCTTATGCTACTTGATTGTATACAATGGAGCAACCATCCTGTGTGTGGTAATATCTCCATGGCAACAGATTATAGACCATAAGCAGAGGACTGTGTTCAATATTTAGAAATGAAGGTGATTGAACACAAAGAAATTACACTGCCAAATACTTTCATTTCCTTAGGATTTCAGCAACAACATTTAAGGACTGGAATTTCCCAAGTTGCAATATCCAAGTTTTATTTAAAATATATTTATTAGATAGTACATATATTTATACCAGAAAAATAAATACATACATACATACACACTTTTTTTTTTAATCATATTAATGATTTTGTCTTTAAGGTAACCTTACTTATGATTCACCACGAGTAAAGTCTTGCAAATAACTTAATATTCCCATTTATGTCAATTTGTCTGTGGGAAAACTTATGCTCTTAAGGAGTAGCACTTATTTTACAGGATGTATGCCTTTAAAGTATGTTGCATATTGTATTTTTGATCTAAAGTATAGTCATACAAAAGAAAGCAGAAGAGTTATCTCAATCCACTTAGTGTTGTGAGAATGCATGAGCAAGGAAAAGGATCTGATCACATATTCTCTTAGTTACAGTTATGGGCTATTAATAGGAAGAGTCTGAGCACAATATGACTTCAGCACAGGAAAACTGACCTTATGGATAAGCACCATACTTATGTTTGAAGCATATTTAAGCAGGACGAAAGAAAGGTGTCAAAGCTTTCTCTTCAATTTGTTGCTTCTCATTTTGTCTTCTGTGAAAAGAACCTATCATCTTTTCCTAACTATAAATCTGCTGGTTTGAGCAGTGACATCTAGAGCCCTTGCTTTTGCAGAATATAGATTATAAGAATTACAAAAGTAATTATTTAGATATGTTTGCAGCAAGATGAATTTGCAGCGAAAACGTAGGCATTATGTCAGTGTAATTGATTTTTATGAAAAAGATAATTAAATGTATTATTATTACATTATTATATTTTATACAGGCTGAGTGAGAAGTTGAGCCTAAATACCTAACCATCCATTCAAGGATGTGTCCAAGGCAAGGAGGATGATTTACCTTCAGGAGTGACTATTTCTCTGCACTGGTAGCAAAGGGAGCCAACACTACCAGCTAATTTAACAAAGCTTCAAGTTACATGTCATAAATACCAACCCCAGATGCAGTTCAGTGTTTTATTTATTTACAAGTAAAAGGGACTGGCTTGTAGAAGATGCATTTCTCTCCTGGTACTTTGTCACTGAACGAGTTTGTGTCTAAATATCTGCTATTTTGTTCCTGCTCTATCTATTTTCCCACAGACCCAGAGGTATATAATCATTGACCAAAGTGCAGATAGCCCACCTACATGGCATTTTTCTTGCTGTAGCCTGCTTGGAATAGAAGCAGTTTGAAAGATGCACAGTTGCAAGTGGCAGTTTATTTGCATTACTCGTGAAAGTCCTTCAGCTAAATTTCCACACAGCATGCTCATTATGTCCATGCAAGTGTGTCTGTGGAGCTTTTAAGCTTATTGAGACAAATAGTGAAAGTAACAAACAGCGAGAGCTTCCTGTACTGTGTATAACTAGATTTCCCCCTTAGCTTACTTTGAGCTCTCTCAGTGAATGATACTTTTAGCAATTTTCATATAATCCTAAACATGCATCAAAGGTTGAGGAGCAGGACTGCACTGATTTAAAATCTCTAATCACAAAAAAAAAAAAAAAAAAAATTTGTTAGTTATATTTCTTGTAAAACTATAGGTATATTATCAGTTGCAATCTTAGAATGAGGAATGTGTTGGGCTCAACAAACAGTAAAAACATTACCCCGGACTGCATTGTACACAGCTCACATTTTCCATGTACTGAAATAATTTTTCTTCTCCCTAAAAAGCATTTCTGAGCTAGGTAATAACCTGTCTGGAAGCAAAAGATCCTTGGGCAAAATTCTATGGACTTCATTATTGTAGAGATCAGACTAAATCATCCAATGATCCCTTCTAGCCTCCATGAAACTTACAGAACCTACATGACCTTAACAAGTGTATATATTAAATACTCTTTAATAGAGACACATATTTTAAAGATCATTGTGTTAATTTGCTAAGACCTTCTAGAGTAACCACTTATCAAAACTTTAACTTAATGAGATACAGAAAAATTCCTTACTAAGAGACAATACTGATTTTAAGACTGCAAGTGATAAGAATCCAGTACTCCCAAGCAAACTGTCCTGGAGATTACTACCTTTCATCTGTGGGAACTGACAGCTAGATCTGGACATATTCAGTGTGTATTCGTGAGAATCTTAGCATAACAACAAAGCAAGAATCCAAAATAGCAGAGGCAAAGAATGTCCACCTGCAAGCGGGGGGTTGTTTTCTTCTAAAGTGTGTATCAGTTGTGCCTAGACAATAACATGTAATGTGGTAACTTAGAAGCCAATAAGAGAGTAATACAAATAGCAATAGGGTGTTATAAAAGGGGCTGTGATTAATTTATAAAGGGAGATTTTTGGGCTTATGCTCATGGAAAAAATGTCATGTTGTCCATCTCTACTTGTGACATTCATCATTATTAATTTTATTTACTTTTGATTTTACTTCTCCCAAAGTCAGCTTCCAATCACTTAATTCAATTATGCCATGTTTGTTAAACCCCTCCTTTTGTCAAAAATTTGTAAATTAAAATCTATTGTAAATAAACACCTACTGCACTCATACTGTTCAATGAAATTGCACACTACTATTTTGTTATTAGACAGCAATTCCTCAATCTCCCCTACAAAGGAAATACATGTCATACCTCATGTTTTTCCAAAAAATTACAAGCTAACATATTCTTCTTAAAAACAAAGTCTCAAATTCAGGTCACTATTCACCAGCTAGTTCTGTGGTGATTCTATTTGCAATTGTTCATTCATTTACATATGTGGCTTTTATTTTACTTTGTTTTATACACTATGAACTTTCATAGAGACATATCTATGTACATGCTTTTAAATGCATGTATATTTGTCTATATTCTGCTTGCAGTGTCTCTTTGCACCCATTTAAAGATGTGCAAATAAATAAATCCAGAAAATGGCCATACAATTCCAAAAGTAATGAAACTGAACTGGCATATGTACTTATAGTTCTACAGCTGCAAATGGTCTATGGGATCACACTGGAGTTAATCCCAAGATAAAAAACATTGTAATGTGTATCACGTGATTGACAAGTCAGTAGTCCTTTCTTTATCACAGTTCAGATCACTTCTGTTGGTAGACACTGCTTTCTAAAGTCACTAATTCCACCATAATTGACATTGTTCCTAAAACTCTAAAAAATATATCTGAAGACTCTTTAGTTTCCAAAATTATATAGAGACATGGTAGGAGATTTGTTATGTTCAGCAGTCATATTATGTTCCTGTCTTAACTCTTACTTCTCTTAAAAAGGAAAATAACGTTTGAAATCATATTGATACCCCACAGATTGAATCCATTTTTATTCTTGAAAGATTCATTAAAACATATTTCATTAATATTCACATTGGCCAATCAGCCCATACTGCAATTCAATCTTTTCATCCCTTTGACCCCACCACAAGGATTACACTTTCACAGGTGAAGTGACAAGAAGACAGAGCAGGAAGACTTCAGCAACTCAGCATGGTTCTTGTACTATGTAAGATTTTGAAGTTGTAACACAAAGTTCTTTCAGGTTTTGTACAGCTGAGTACATAAAAACACATTTTTCCTGTAGACTGTTGGTTATTTTAACTACTTCAAAGGTGGTTACCTTTATATTTTATTATTCACAAGAGAAAACTATCTCACTTGTTTGACATGTAATGCCAATTACCACCAAAAGGTTCAAATTTGGAAATGAGTAGTACAAATGTGGAAAGGTCACCACATCCCTGATCAGGGAGAATCCAAAACCGTTGTTTCTCTGCTAGATTTTTGAGTCTGAAGTGACAGCAGTTTAAATGAAGGAAGCTTTATTTTAGCTTTCATCTTCTTTTTCATTCACTTTATTCCCACCTTTACATTATATCAAAGCTGCCCACACTGAAGGAAACTTACTGTCTCTCTTGAAATTCAAACATCCATCTGAACAGAACAATACAGTAGCAAAAGAACCAGACATTGCTTCCTTACTGGTTTTTTGCTTTGTTTTTAAGTAAAAGGCTTGATAGAATTGAAGTTTTTAAAGCTGAGTTATACTTTTTAAGTAAACCTTTATGTTTTACTTCTGAAGACATGCAGACACCTAAGTGCAGAGGATCACATCACTATGAAGCCTCACTGTACTGTCACCATCTGCAGCCATACAAGAAACAGGTGCTGCATCTAGTTTGGCAAAAAAAAAGAGACAGAAAAAGAGTCCAGCCATTGGAGAAGAGATGAATTGGCATTGCCATGGTATTTTTCGAGCATGTCAGAGCACAGCAGTTAGCATGAGTAGTACCTGGTTAGCATAGCTGTCAGCATAACCATGTGAGCTAAAGCCAGCTTTTAGAGGCAATAAAAGTAGAAAGGTTTAGGAAATGTTTTGTATAAATAGAAACAGAAAAAAAGTGATCAATCACCTGTCCCAAATAGCAGCCTGCATCTTGAATAGGTTTTGTCTTCTCAAGTAAGCAGAGAGACCAACTACACCAACAATTTGCTGACCACTAAGAAGTACAAAAGCACAAAAGAAATGTCCAGATTGTGAGCATCACCAGCAGTGCCAGCAAATCAGAAAAAAATATATTTTGAACAGACTAACCATCAACAAGTTGTTCTCTACCCAATCCTGTAACTGAGAACACTTGGTTGGGGAATGCTGCAGTTTGTGTAGAGTTTCTGGAAAGACTTCAGGGAGGGAAACTTTATGACCCTGCAGAAGCATCCAAAATCATCAGGGAACAGGGAAGAGCCCATGGGACCTCATAGCCATGATCCAGGGCTGTGCAGAGCTTGACTGACTCTACTCACCCACCCAGCTTCTCTATAGGACTGCAGCATCTCTCCTGACAAGATGGCAGGTTAAAATATTTTCCTTCTATACCTCAAAAACTCTTGTTTATTTTTCAGAATTGTAGTAATTGTTAACAGGTGCATATTGCCTAGACTTTCAAATGCACTTGTACACCTATATCCCACAAATGTAAAGATCTTGTTACACAAATGCACATGTATATACACACTGATGAGAACCAATGTTTTCTGATTTGCCAAGTGCTTCATGTGAGGGCACCTGAATTTTTACAAATTCATTACTGCATGAACACATTCCTCCAAGTGAAATATGTCCCTCAAAGTAGTGGCACTTATTACTGCATATGAAAATACTCCTATGAATGTTAATGCCATTGAAGATAATTAGGTTGTTTGGGTTTTTCTTGTAACTGAAAACAATGGTGATAAAATATTTAAAAGGTGAGTTAAACTAATATTTTTTTCTAAAACAATATTTTGTTATCATACTACTTCTTAACGCTTCTTACACAATACAGATAATAAAAATTCCAAGTGACAGACTATATTAAAAAAGGGAGAGAAAATTTACTATTCAGTCTTGTCTAAAAATGGCACTACCTATTATGTTATGTTAGATAATCATATTCAAATTGCATAATCTTTTGAAAAGTCCATCTGCATCCAAGTTGATCAACATTCAGATCAATTTTAAAAAATCAGTAAAATCTGATTTTCTCAAGTGAAAATGCTGCTACCTTGAAAAAATCCCATTTTTAAGTAAGATGATTTAGGCTATGTCTGTTTCTGAACCCAAAGATGCATCCTGATTTATTTCAGGTCCAGATGTGCACTTGATCATCTCCTGATTCCTTTGTAAGATAAAATCTAACCAACCATCAATCGAATCCCAGACCTGGGAGACCTTACCATGGTAATCTGGGTACAGCAGAAAATAGTTCTGAAAGATTCTGACTGTACATATGCATCATTTAAAAGTATACTCAGCTCCAATTTTAACATCTTCTTAATTGAAATGTTCCAATGGTTTGTTTTGCTTTCTTCCTGAAAAATTACTTTCAGCACAATGGGTTGAGATTTCTTTATTGATAAATGGGAATGGACAAGACCTGAGATGCATTCTTCTAGAGGGCGGCATAATAGTGATTCAGAACACCTTCCTGGCCTCAGCATTGAAAAGGTTGCTTGGGAGCACAGAATGACAAAGGGTATTCTGAACATGGGGAGCTAATCTGCAACACGTCATTGAAACAAATGTTTGGGGGCTTTGCATGTCCCAAATGAAAAGTTTAGATTCTTATCAAATTAAGTGTTTCATGTTGTTCTAAAGTACATTTCAGTATTTTACTATAATAAAACAAACACTAAAAAAATGAAATTAAATCCCCTTTTCCTACAAGTTTTTTAGTACATCAGCTGAGCTAAATATCCGTTATTCATACAGTTATTCATCCGTTATTCTTACTTGCAAATTCTTTAGAAATATTTGATTCTTTAAAATATATTATATTTTGTATAATTCCTAGCTGATTTACATTAATTTAGGCAGACTAGGTTACGTTTTTATTTACCAAGCTCTGAATAGCTATTCCACTATTTCACCTGGGCTCAAAGTTAGGCTGATGGGACTTGGTTCAATGGAAGTAGCAAGGCATGCTGAGTAGTGCTGTACTTACTTTTTAAAAATTTTTATTATTATTATTTATTTATTTCATTTGATGCTACAATAAATAAAAATAGATTGACATAGTATTTTTCAGTGAAACCAAGAATAAAATTGTAGACAATACAGAAGTATTGGGAAGCAAAAGGACAGCATTTCTATGTAAGATTCGTTAGTCCACCATTGGGAATTTGGTAAAACTCTTAGCAAAGCTGAGGACTTCATGAAACTGAGTAGGAAGCTTAGAGTTATGTTTAATGATTCTATACATCCAACATATGTTTTAGCTATTAAAAGTTGGACTTAAATGATAGAGATACATAATCCTGGCTTCCTGTCTAGCTACTTAGCCCAACCAAAAGATACTTTATCCTGAGATGTGTCATTTCATTCATTATGAATTTTCATGTGGAATGCCTCTCTTCCCCACTGTTTGAACAGCAGCCCTAAGTCACAACTCAGACATACATATCTAACTTTTAGATAGAATGACTGCCGCGGGTAGAAAGCGTGAGTAGCTCAGAGCGTTCAGCAGCGGTCTCGTGACTTGAGAAAAGCGGCTTCACCCAGTCTCTGTTGAACAGAGTCGAGCGTGCATCAGAGCTCCTGCAGAGTCTAGGCTTAGTTCACACACAGCGGTTTAATTTAAGCAGGGAAGTAAAGAGACGAGGAAGGGTTCTTTTCCGCTTATTGCCAGCAGGTTTTTATTACTGGAGCCATGGAGGGTGCGGTAAAGACGAAATGGCTGTCGGGGGTGCCTGTTATAACACGGAAGCGAGGGGAGGGCAGTCGGGAGAGAGCCAATCGCTGTAGAGGATTACAATGATTGACAGGGACACCGGCCATCAAGTCGTCTGTCCGCGCAGGCACAGGAACCAATGAGCTGCCTTTTCGGGTGGGGACCGCCCCCCCCCACCTGGGGAGCCCCCACGGTGGCCCAGGGCTTTGCCACCCCCGGCTGCATCAGCGTGCAGGGGACAGAGCCCAGCCCCCACGGCTCCGGCACTGTGGGGCCAGGCCAGGACGTCAGCTACCCCCTAAGGCACTGCAACAGATGACACCTAACCTAAAAGCTTATTATTTACTTTTTTCTCTTTTTTTCATTTTTGGTTTGTTTCTTTTTTTTTTCCTAAACTAATTTTTAACTTTAATTATTTAGATCTGAACAAAAAGTACATTCTGAACAGCATGCCTACAGTAGCCATGCATGCTTATGCTGTCCAAAATTTTATCAGCTTACATGTGATCTATTTGTGCAATATTTTTTTTTTTAAACATGGAAGCCAAATATCTTCTTTTAGTTATTATTTGAAATTTTGCATCTCTTTATGGAAAACTGCATACATTGTATCATCTGTAACATTAATAAAAATAAACCATAAAGGTTTGATTTTTCCTCATTAATGTATTTGATTTTATATTCCTAATGCATTCAAGGAATATATTTACTAACTTGACAGTTGTAGAAAAAAAATTAAGGACATCTCTTTCTAAGAGCATAGAACTTCTATAGTCATTTGGACCATCAATATGGGTGAAAATTCTCTGCATTTTCTTATATATATTTCTTCAGTGTTTAACTATTCCTAAATTATAGATGGAAAACATGTTCCTTACCAGGTCTTTCAGAGAATACAAAAGCTTACTCTCTACACTCCACTATAAATTCTGAACATATTAATATTGATTTTTACCTTTGAGACACATTTGAAAATAAGATAAGAAATGCAAAACTAATTCAGTGAGGGTATGTGCATTAAAGGTCATTGATATTTAATACTACTCTTTCAAAAGGAACTTCTTGCAAACATCCTACTTATACATATTTATTTTATGATAACTGGCTTTTTTAATGGAAAAGAGAAAAATGTAGTTGGTAGAGCAGATTTATTTGCTATATTGGAAAACGGGGTTCAAAACTGATTTGCTTGAAGACTATTTCTTTTCCTAATAACATATGCTTAAAATAAAGTAAAAAGGAGAAGACTTGCAACAGAGGCTTTTACTTCAAAAGCTGTACTGTTTTATGTATTGCACAATCAAATAATGAGAGCAGGGGGGAGTAACAACACTCCTTATACCACTCAGAAGTTCATTGAACCTTTTAAATGGGCAGAGAGGTGTGTGTAATCAGCATCCTTGGAGGCTCATTTTCACATTAATGACAAGTAATAACAGGAAGTTCATAGGTGTGTAATTGCAATCTCACAACAATGAACTGTGGAGGCAATGTTGAATGCTGACAGTGAACGAACCTCTCTCTGGAGCAGGGAAAAAAAACGGTCAATATGCATGTACAACCCAGTTTTCATAAGAATGATTCTTTTAGATTTTATTCAAATGTTTCTTTCAGTTCTCCCAACTTTTTCATTCCTTTGCTTCTTCCTCCTTTGCTTCATTTTCTCCTCATGGCATTTTTTTCCTACAATTGTTCTGTTTCTGTATTACACTTTCCTTTCATCTCACCCCTGCTTCTTTTAATCTCAAACACACAAAACACAAGATCAAAGAAATCAACAAAATTCTTCTTGAAGCTGGAAAGATTAATTTATAAGAGAGTGGTTCAGTTTGAACGAACAGGTTTAGTTCATACAACTAGAAGGTTAAGAGTTAACATGGTATGAATTTTACACAAGAAACAGTAAGGAATTAAGGACTAAGACCAAGCAAGCAAATGGATATGTGAAGCATGACTACAGCTAGCACAGAGTTTAGGAAGACAATCTTTATGGAGAATAGAATAAAGGAGATTCAGAAATTCAAAGTCTCTTGCATGGTAAACATACTGGATTCAGACTAGTGACTTTGAAGCAAGCATGTGCAGGTGTTTTACACATCGATACGTGTTCTTGTATCCTGTACAACAGAGTAATATCTCTCAATCCCACAGTTTGATTAGAACAAAAGTAAATGGTACAACTTTATGGCGATATTTGTAAATGTACTATTTAAAATTATGGCACAAAATAGTTCACCAAGTACCTTTTTATTTTATACACTTTTGACCACCACTTTTATTATTTTTCTTTTGAACTTTCTATCATGCTTTTTATTCTAGGTTAGCTGTTCCTCTCCTTCCACTCACAGATAGTTTCAGTTCTAAATTGCACTTACCTCATGCTTTCATTCAGGCCAGACTGCAGGAGCCACTGTTCCATCTTTCTGTCAGTTTACTACCTGTCAACAGCAGGAATCTCTCTGCCATCCCTTTCATCTAAAGCTGACATTTTCTCACACAGATTAAGAGTAAGAAGGAGGTAGCTCTGAGCAAAATTCTGGAAAGCTTTGGCATTACTATCTTTTTTTAATGTAGTGCTAAGAGGATGGCATGCATAAAGGAAAAAATGGGGCATGATAATGGAAAAATCTTTATGACAGTGAAAGGGCTTGATATGAAAAGGTTTCAGAAAGAAATCATAGATGACTTTGAAACAAATTATTTCACAGTTTTATTACTTGAAAAGAAATGCGGCAAATCATTTTCAAAGTATATATCTCAAGGATCAATGAAAAGAATGTTGGAATCAGCCTACATTCACAAACATACAATGATTTTAGGTGCTTTAGTTCTGAATTGCTGAACAATATCTCAAGGATCAATGAAAAGAATGTTGGAATCAGCCTACATTCACAAACATACAATGATTTTAGGTGCTTTAGTTCTGAATTGCTGAACAATACACCAATGTAACTATATATTGGGAACTGCATTTAAGTAAACACAAAACATCTAGCCATTGGGCTACAATTCCTTTATATTATTCATCTGGGTTCTCAAAATTAGAAACACTAAAACTCAGTTACTTTCTGGAGTGAAGTTAAAAGTTTATGTAAAAATGTAAGAACTAATGTCCTATACACTAAAAGCACAAAGCCTGGAATGTTCACGAGGTCGCAACAGCGCTTTTATGCATGTGTGATTCCTGCCGGGGTGAGCTGTATAACTCTCCCAAAGGACAGAGTCCTAGCTACCGCAGATAACCTGTTTCTGCTGGCTCCTCTAGGACGAGAGTTTCCCCAGGCGTGGTGTGGTAGCGCAGATGAGAATAAAAGGCTACACAGAGGGCTCTTTCCTGGGGTAGCAGCCGTTTATTGTAAGTCCAGTGTTGCGTTTCTGAGTGTCCAGAGATATCCAGATGGCTGAGTAACCCAGAAGAAAGAGCCCGAAAGAAGCCCTGCAAGGCTCTTTTAAAGGGAGATGGGATCAGGAAACACCCAATGGGGAATGGCACAGTTCAAAGTGACCAGTGGAGAAGAGCTTTCCAGGACATAGCCATATATGGCATCTGAGATATGGGCACAGGTAACACAAGGGAAATATGGGATTTTACCACAGCTCAGGCAGAGAGTTCAAATATGGGAAGAAGAAGGCTGAGGGCTCAGCCTGGGCTTTCTTCCCACCAAAACCTGAAGCTCAGAAGCAGCAGCTTCTGCCAAGCGCACTGCTACAATACACATATGAGCTTTTCTTTAAAAAAAATTACATCACTGTTCTTGTGTGTCAATATAACTCTTCTGAATACAACTATTAAATAAGTAAAACGCAATCAATTTTTCTTAAATATGCTAGGTTTGTCACTATATTTAACTATAAAGCTGATGAGTTATAATGAAACTGTAAGGCTGTTTTTCGTTCAACATTAATTGCCTCATATGTATCTTGTAAGTTAAATTAGATCTTAATATTGGTTGATAATGAAAAAATGGATCACAATAATAATAACAGGAAAGTCATTATGATAACATTAATTATTATAATCATTGTGTCTGACAGTATTAAAATCATGCAATGGTATTAAAATGCTACTGGACTGAGGTCAGCTTTATTCTCTTGCAGAAGGCTTTGTAACATGAAATTTAAAGCAGCAGAAAGTAATAGTGAAAGAGCATCTCTTATGCACATAAAATTGTTTTCAACTAGCAGGTAGCTGGAGATGAACAGCGACTGGTATATTTTTCCCGTGCATTTTGATACTTAGTTAATTTCTCTGGAAAAGAAAAGGTAAGAGAGAAACTTTTCCAAGCTGCAGTTGTCGGGTCCAGAGACTCTGAGCTGCTCAGCCTAATTTAAGTCTCATTATGCAACATATTTGTTTAGGAAAAAAGAGTACTAAGGTGCTCTTTCAACTAATTGCTTTTACAGAACAGAGACATTTTCTCTGAGTAGCATAACTTTCAGCATATAAATGTAACATAATTACAATTTTATCCAATATAATGAAAACCAGCTATATAATATATTGGTAAGGTACATATATTTTCACATAGATTAACAGTACAACATATGCAAACTGGTTGTAAAATAATACTACAAATTAGGAAGCTTTAAAGATCTTTCCTTTAAATCTCATCTTAAAGAAACAGAAAATATTGCTTTCTCATCTCAGTGTAAAAAGGACACAGTATTTCTATAAGATTTTTTTCCTGAAATTATTACGGTCCTTTACTGCCTATAGTTAAACTCCGTGTTAGGTGCTATTTAAATAGATGACGCTTCATTGTACTTGCATCATAGTATGCAAATATGAATAAAATTGGAGAACAATTAATGACATTAGTTTCAGGGATATTTCCTCACTAAATGCTGCTTTCCTGCCAACCTAGACATGAAGTATTTAATTTTAAATGGCACCACCTGCTCCTACCTATAAGTGAAATGAAAAAGCTGCCAAGTAGCATGTTGGGTATTAACTTTCAACCTTTTCTTTAATCAGCCATTCCTCCATAACACTAGAAGCCAGCAATCTCATGGGAAGAAAAGCACCACAGCATATGTCTGCAATCCAATTTCAAGCCTTCATTGTGATGTCTGAGTTAACACATTTTTTTCTTTACTATTTTTCTTTAGCTGCAAAGTGGGTCACCAATTACTTTAAGCACACATACTAGATAGATGCCCACACCTCATTCTAAGAAGGACACTGCAGATAAACAAATATTTGTAAATGGAGCCTCCTCTGATTTTAGCTGGGTTTAAGGTCAAGGCTCAAACTTTCACTTTCTGAAATATGAGACTGTAAGGACATCGATGAAAGGGAAAAGACATTTTAAGAGTTAAAAACCATACAGATCAAAAAACAAACATGAACTTGTCCATAAAAACGCAGAGCAAATGTAACTTTGGGCAACAGTGCATAAGGCTGGTTTTGGGGGATACTTTTGTTATCTTTGTGCTTGAAGTTTTCCTTTTCCCCTACTAAACTGCTAATAAAAAGGTAAAATCTAGTGCACTGTCATACATTTTCTGCTATGTCCTTAGCATCACATTTGATAGTTTGTCAAACTGTTTATCATCACATACAGAACTGCCTTAGCAAAAGAGAAAGTCACCCTACAAGCATTTTGCATGATAGAAAATAGCAAAGTAACAACCCTTTCAGTTTATGATTACTGTCAAGAAAAGCCATAGTGATGTTTTGCAACAAGTTGTCAAAGCCTGTTTATATCTGGCTCTCCTTGCTGAAGTGGCTACAAATACTTTAACAGCTACAACAAAGTCATTTGCACTGCTAAAGTTCCTCATCCAAACAACCACTCAAGTTTAACAGGTGTGCTGCTGTATGTTTCAACAGCACACAACCCAGGCTTTATGCCCAATATTTGTTCATGTATATAGTACTTTTTTCTGATAAACCCATATCCCTTTTTCTCATAAACATGACGCTGTTCTGAGAGTGGAAAGTATCACCTGCTGAGGAGTTTGAACAGAAATACAACCTTCTTCTTTTTCCGAAACACAACACAGTTTCCTCTGCAAAGGTTGGGTTCATTAGCTACACATACTGTGTTTTTGAATTTCTGCATTAAAAGTGTTATTTGCTACCTCAGCACAGTTTCCTGATAAAATACTGCCTAAAGTCAATGACTGTTTTCCCCAAGACAGTTAGTACTAGACAGAGTCAGAGAATCTTAAACCAGACCATTTAGATGCTCTGGAAGGTTATCCTATCTGAATATATCCATAGTTAGACATACTGCTCAGTTGGGCATATAGCAGTGATCATTCTTTTGCTGCTATGGAACCAAAAAGTAATAAAAAAGCACATTCTGGATATCTCAGCTTCTTCAGAAAATCTGATTCATAATAAAGCAAAAGTGGGTCAAACAAATTTATTTAGCAATCCCTTTTGAAAAGCATAGGAATTAGTCATTTTTACAGTCATTCATAGACATGAGTTAAATACATAGGGTTCTCCTAGTAGATTTCACAGTAGTCACTCACCTAAAGTTCCTCCTAAAGGTACAGAAGAGAATTGGGTTCCTAGACTGTAGTTCCCAAAGCTCAGTGTGTTGAGCATTGAGAATCTAAATCACAAGCAGGAACAGAAAAGAACAAATGGTGGAAGCTCTGCTACAAAAAGGCAGGTATTCCACGTCACCCATTTAAGACTCCATGCCTGAATTCCTGTGTATTAAAGCTCAGTTTTAGCCCACTTCCTGTACTTTAATGTCAACTTCTACTTTTCTGTCTTTGCAGAGAGCCAGTTCTAACAGGAGGGACAGACCAGATTAGCTTATAGCTCAGCAATTAAGATACTCATAAGATGTGGAAGTGAAGTATTCAAATCTATTCAGGCTGAAGAGAGCCTTGAAACCATTGATAAGTGTTTATCCTAGACATGCTTGAACATTTCAAAAATCAGGAAAATCAGAAATACTCAAAGGCCCATACAAAAGATCACATTTAATGTATCCAAGGAAGTTTTTGCATGAAAAAACAGGTACCAGTAGTGTCTTAGGCATCCAAGCAGTTTAAATAGGACTCCCTTAAACCTTCCCCCTCTACTCTTCTAGTATCGAAATACCTTGAATATATGATGGTGTCCATTAAATACCCTCATGAAAAGCCTAACACTCACCATTATAAATGATTTTAGCACTCAGCTTGTCAAGGGGACAGATGCTGCCAGTCATAAAAAAATAAGCACTGATGTACTACTAAACTTGTAGAACATTTGTGATTAGGAATAATTCAGGATCTTGTACCAGTAAAGACATTTTATCATTAAGCAGAACTTGCATGATCTCTTGAGATGGTGCATATGAACTAACTATATCCTCCCTTAACAATCACTGACAAAGCATTAGAATGCTGGTGCATTGCATAGAACTGATCTACAGTAGCAAGAAGCAAAAAAAGCTTAGGGAAGTCAAATACTGAAATCACAGAAAAATGGGATTAGGTTTGAAGAGGAGAGGGAGTTGAAAACTGATAGATCATAATTCAGGGTCAGGCACTTCTTGTTTTTGACCTATGGGCTGAAATTCTAGTTTATGTGATAGAAAAGATGAATAGTTCCTTCAGGGGGTACCTAAAAATTGTTTACTGTTCTCATCACTTTGCCACAGTTAATACTTACAGCACATAATATATCACCTAGCAGTTTAGAATTATTGCTTTGCAGCAATGTCATAGTGCTTACTTCAAAAGAAAACATGATACATGCCACATAAAGGATAAATGATGACAATAACAAATAAAAGATATATTAGTGGTATTTTGAATTACAAAAAGTTGCAGTCTATTGTTTTGTCCTGCACTTGTCAACAATATATGAAAGCCTTTTTAGTAATTGCTATTTCTAATAATAGAAGGTATTTAAATGGACCTTTCACTATACTGTTAAGCATTTCAATATTTTAAATATACTTATCCTGAAGACATATGAAAAATGGATATGTATACCCATTAACTTACCTTCCAAAGGTCAAATAGAAAATCTAAAACAGGATTAAATTCAGGACATTAAATGCAGGCTTTCCAAATTGTATTTTGGAGCTTTCTTTCACCTGCCTTTACTGTTTTTTACTTGACTCATTTTTCTGCTTCTTACCTTTCAGCTTAGAATTTACCTTTCTTTGAAAGCAATTATATGAAATTATTGCAACCAGCTTCACAACTTAGAAATTCAAATATTGAAACTGTTCTCCCCCTGAATTTCACGTACTAAGAGGTACCTTCAACACTTCATACTAAAATTCTGTTTAAAAGAGCTGAAGTCTTTAAAGTGCTTAAACTTTTCTTTTTAAGACCATAAAAACAGCAACCAAAATTCAATGTCTACCCTAATTCGAATCTTCATCAACATCATATGGCATTCTTTGAGCAAAATAAGGTTTCATGGAAAGAATTACATGTTGATATTAAGGAAAGAAAAGAAAAGCAATTAATCATCCTTTGTATGAAATGTTCTGCAGTCACTGTCATATGCAATTTTATCAGCTGTACTGAAGCCAGAGTACATTCAGAATTTTACACTTCAGGGCAGGAAATGGAGAATCTATACAGTTGTCTGAATTACGATGAGATGCATTCTGATCTTTTGTGTTCTAGTAAAAGTTTTAAAATTAATATATTAATATAGCCCAATCATTCCTGGTTATTAGTTTCATAGTTTATTGCAGTTTCAAACATGTGGGCTGATAAAGCGTTTGAAAATCTGGGATGGGGTTTTCTGTTGGCATGTACAGTCAGATTTCCTGCCTTTCTTATACTTCAGATTTACAGGCTCCATTTTCATTAGGAACAACATCTAGAAACTGCAAATAAACAGGGTAGAATATTTTCAGGCTTCACAGAAAAATTAATATAATTTCAGATAAACTACAAGCTGTGTTAACTAATATTTCTGTACATCACTGTTTACATATCTTCTGTGTTATGTGTGCTATATAAGATTGGGCCTAAATACACTAATACAGTAAAAACATTTGAACTAGTAAAAACCACAGACAACTATAGCTAAAGTACACCTTCAGATATCCTGTTAAAACTTTTTTTTTCTAAGTAGAACGGTTCATTTCATTAACTCTTATTTCCCTGTTCATGGATACAGATCTATTAACGCAAAGGGTCAGTTTTTAAAAATATTGATTGATTCATGAGCCTAAATAAAACATCAACATCTAAAATAACTGCAGTGTTATGAATATACTAAGTTCATTAATTAATTCATAGTTAGTAGCCCCTAGTAGAAAGCTGTGCTTGAAAATCAGGGGCTTAGAATTTAGAGAAATTGTTGACTTTTTGGAACTAAAGGCCTAATTTAAAATATTCATGCAAATAAGGAGTCAGCCCTTACACTCATTCAAGTAATTTATACAAGCTTAAAATATGGCAGTGTTTGTCCTAAAGGAGTATTGAAAACACACTATCCAGCCAAGACAAGAAAGCAAAATACCCCTCAAAGAGATCATGGAGCTGAGAGTGACAGGACATATGGGTTTCACAGCACCAAAAGGAGATTTTGACTAGAGTTGCAATAAGACAAACAGGTAGGATAGACACCATAACTGAGACAGGTCTCACAGGACTGTAATTGCATCAAGAACCTCAAAGTAACCTGGTACTGGGAAATATGAAATGTCTCAGAACTTATCATTACCTAAAGCCTTCTATTTTGTGTTGGGTCTTTTAGTTCTAAAGCACAAATTTCTACTTTCCTGTTTCATGCAGGCAATTGCTTGTATATGAAGAAACCTTTTTTTTTTTTCCCCTCCAGAAAGGTGCTATCCATATGCATGTATTTCACAGACCAGCTTTAACAAAATATCTGATTATGAGCTAAAACTCTTTGAAACCTGCTGAGAAGATATGCATATGTAGACTTCATTCACAGTGAGGGGTTTTTCCCCAAATATTCTTGGGCCTTGTTGAAAACTTCGCTGTTGCTTTCCTAGTAGCCACTTTGGAAGCACTGGTGCTTACAAAACACTAAAGACATTTCAGAATATGGGCACTGTGGGCACTGAGAAATCCCAGGATCAGGACTTGGAGAAGACCATGGGTTCTTTCTTGTCTACTTGCCAAACTTTTTGTCAACAGAAGATGGGGCAGGAGGGCTGAGGATGACCTACATGCAGGTCTCATCCAAACATTCTGCTGTGATGCAGCTGGGCCTGCTCCCAACACTATGATCTGGATTAAGTGGATTAAGTGGCTGCCAGAGTTCAGCCCTCCTGTTGTCTGAACCTGTGCCGATCATATCTCTCACACGTGGTGCTAATGATGCCAGTGATGTCAGGAGTGACATTATGCTGGTGCTAATTCTAGTGAGCTGCTTCATAACTATGGGCAATTTGAAACTGATAATGACTAGGAAAAATAAAACCTGAGGAGTCTAATAAAGGTACGTAAACAGGAAACATGACAACAGACAAAATTCAATTCTGACACAGGCATAATATTGTCCATTAGAAGGAACAATGCAAACTACTTACATATAGTGTCTAGTTCTAGCAACTGTAATTATGTTGCAGTGGCCCAGCCCACCTTGGGGCTCAGTGACATAAAGTGAGTAGCTTTCCCTGCCCAGGACTCCGACCCTGAGGGCAGATCTGAGGGCAAGGCCCAAGTCTAGGGCTGTTCCCCACTGGGTGTCACTCCTGCAGCATCTCCTCCCTCTGTTCCAGAAGCTTCTGTGTTCCTTTATCCTCACTGGTTTAGTTCTTCATGTTTAATAATGTAGTTCATTGGTTATGCATGAAGCTCTGGAAAGTTCTGTTCTGTTCGGAGTGTAATTGGTTGATTCAAATGTGTTCCACCTCTACCCCTCTGTAATTGGTCCCCTGTCATCTCTTGTCATCTCCCTATTGGTTTGCTCCTTTGCTCCCCTCTCTCTCCTCCCTGGTTTAAAAGGTGCTGTCACCACTCCCCCAACTGCCTTTTGCTTTCTTGCCTCCCTTCCAGCAAGATCTTCTGCCCCCTCAGGGGTTGAATAAAGTTGGGACTGTAGGCAAAGAGAAGGCCCTCTCTGGTCCTTTGCTCTGCCTTTGTTGCCTAGCAACACCTCACTGCTGCCAGCTCTCCTTGGAGCCTCCTGCAGACAGCATTGCCAGCTGCTGACAGGGGTTGGGTTTGTCCACACTGCTGGGACGCCAACCTTGTCGTCTGCCCAGGCCACCGAGTGGCCAGCGGTCAGCACAACATAATTACTTGCAGAAAAGACAACACAATTGTAATGTAATAAAAAAGTAAAAGTATTGACCTGGTGAAGTCTTAAGTACTGACAAGAAAATAGAAGCAAACAACTGTATGTCCACAAATAATCATTTAAGTCACTGTGCTAAGAAATAAGCTATGTTTTTAATATTCTAAGTGAGTGTATTTGATTTCAAAACTACTATACAGCAACAAGCAGGGAACACACAATTTTACAGGTCCATATCTACACCACAAAATCTGTTCTTATCTCAAGTATTAGCTAATCAATGTTAAAATCTTATCAGTGTAGGGTATAAAAGTAATTGCATAATGAAAGGATGAATCTTGTGGAATGGTGTCATCTCCTGTCTGGTCTTCTTACCAAGTAGCCATCATTTCCATTTCATTACAATGATGTTATAAAATGCTTGTAAAGTGCCTATACATCTAAAAAAAAAATTAAAAAAAACCCAACAAAAAACAACAACAACAACAAAAAAAAAACCAAACAAAAAAAACAAACGAACAAAAAGTCAGTAAACATCTACTGTGAGATCTGCAGTTTTGTTCAGAAATTCAGGTTAAAATGAAGATAGATACGTAATGACATCCCTGCTGAGAATGAAAAATTTCTCACAGAATTAACAAAATTACCTATCAATCTTGAAGAAGTTAAAAAAACCCCAAAAAAACCCACAAGAAGATAGAAAAAGAGCAGCATATAATTTTTTTTTTTTTGTCACACAGCTATTTCTGAACATGTTTAAACAAAATCTGCATGTCTTAAGCAAAACATTCTGACTACACATTACATGTTTTACATATACTTTTTATCAAATCTTATCTAAACATCTTTTTGTCTCTGGGTTAGGTTTGAAATAAAGAAATGTTAAAGAATCTTTCTCTCATGTAGTGTTTTCAATTTGCTTTTCATTTTGTATTGTTTTCTGGTGGAGCAAAGAATATTGTAAAGTCCACAGGTCACTTGTGAAATCCAAACTACTATGCTCCCAAATCCCCAGTGATAATACATGGCCTCTGTGCATTATAGAACAAGACAGATCTTTCATCTAACAAATGCAAGCTTGCCAAACATGCAGTTATAAAGGTTGAGGACTTGCAGAGTTTCTGTGCACTACCATAGACTAGCTTTAAATTTCATAACTTTTTTCAAGCTTAATCACACTTCTGGACTTGTGATTCTGTTTATGCATTTTTCAAACTTTATTTTCCTTTTAATATCTTTTATTGGGACAATACTGAATTATTTCATACTCTTCCATATAGCTAACCAGTTCTCATTCAAGCAATATTATGCCCTCTATATATTTACCACAAGCTATTGTAGGACCATAAGATGCCATATCACTTTAATTGCTATTAAAACATAGAGCTTTTTTTTCAGTTACCTATCAAGTAAAGTGCACTCTAATAGAGAAAAATGACAACAGCAATAATCAGAAAGGTTTATTAACTTAAGCACAACTTATTCAATATTGCAGGAGTATTCATGTATAGTGTTTTCTTGCAGTCATACAAATACAAGCAAAGAATCCTCAGTTGGGCCTGGACAACCTAACTATGGCATAAAAAATCTATTCCAATTTTTTTCAGCAGGGTGTGATACAAGAAAGAGTTTGAGATAAGCAAATTTACAATTTTAGAGGTTTGGATTGTCTTGGATGTGTATACAACTTCAGTGCTTCCCTGAAACTTGAAAACAAATGAGCCTATGGAACCTAATTCTTGAGCAGAAATCTCAGAGGGATACATAGCTTTGGAAAGCTGAATGAGTTGGCTTGTTTCAATACAACCATAAAAACTGAGAACAGCCTCTCAAGCAGGATCCTTAAGAACTTTTGGTACTAGTCAGAACTGAGTCTGTGAATCACAATGTTAAAAAAAAATAACCTGAATGTGTCCAAATGTTTTGGACTACACAAAAGATTCCTTACAATTTTATATCTCATCTGGGTAAAGTTTCATTTGTTTCCAGTTCCCACCATGTTGGTATATTCCTACAGAACGAAATTTTTAATTAAACTTGGAAAATAAATTTGTAATAAATTCTGACAAACAAATCTTAAGAAGTATTTCCTTCTTTCTTAAGTGAATCTGAACACAAATCAGTCATAACCAAGACTTACCAAAAGTCTTGTCCACAGTAAACATTAACCAGGTTGCATTTGTGGGCAGATAACAGAAGCAGCACACTAATAACTGTGACCTTACATTATCATTATCTCTACATAAGCACATTTAATTTATTTGCAAATGAAACCAAGTTAATGAAAGCTTATCTTTCCCTTTCAATTTCTATTTAATACATTACCATTTGCTTCATAGTTTTATGTGTATTCTACATAACAAAATGGTATCAGTAGATCCCTTCAATGAATCTTTCTAAATGCCCTGTAACTGTGGACTGTTTCTAGTTTTAAATTTCAGTGCATTGACAGAATGTACCTGTTATTATTTTCAAGTACAGGTTTCTTTAGCAACCACTTCAAAGGTCAATTCTCATGCCCATGGAAACAAATTAAATTGCAACATTAATTAACATGTATTATTTTAAATATGTAAGCCAACTATTAAAAATCAGAATTGTTATATTGACTATGTTTTTTGAAAGTTATCTGTTATTCATGTTTCTTTATGAAATTTTCGTTTATGACACTCATTTTTTTTTTGATTTGTTGGTACAATTCACTATTTTCTGTTAGAAAATACTTTGAGTTAAGGTAACTATCAAAAATTTATGGAAATAAAATATCTGGAACATGAGAAGTTGTGTCATGGTGGGATTCATTGACTCAGCAATGAAGCCCTTAAGAGAATGGGAGCATAGTATTTTTAATAGCTGCGCTACATTTCCAAACTTCAATCTCCCTAGACATTTACTTTGAAATTAACCTGCCTACAGATAGAAACATGTGAATGGTCCATATGATGATTCAGAGCTCATTTGAAAGATGAAATTCAGGGTCATGACTAGTCAGATACTAAATCATGTCTCAGAGGTATGGATGGTAGGAAAGATGAAGATTTTACTCCCAAATCTGAAGAAATATTTCCATTTATTATAAAAATTGAGTTACAAGGAATGAAGTAATGTGTCCAGTAGATCAAAGCCTGACATTTGGATGATTGTACAGCAGAACCCTATCCCTCTATCTTAGTCTGCTAATGTTACCCACATGGTTTAACATACAAGTACGTTGAACAGCTCAGCTTGAAGAAAAAAAAAAAAAAAAGAACAGCACAGAAGCAGATAGCATCCCAGAGTGTGGAAAATCAGAAAATGCAGTGCAGTGCAAAATCAGTGCAGAAAATGATGCATTGAAAGATGTTAGAATTAACCTCTTGCTTCACATGTAGAGGGAAAAATAACAGAAAATTCCTTGGTCTCCACTAGGGGTGGAGAAGATGAAAATTTCATGAATCATATGATTGCAAAAATCAATTCCAACAAGACCCTAAATAATGCTGGTGGATTTAAAACATTAATTCAGAACCATCAGCAAACTTTTGTTTCAATACTGCAATTAATAAAGTATATGCTAAGTGGCCAACTGAGCAAAGTTATATAAATTTTGCTTAAAAATATCCACTTTTTTAAATTGAGAAGATCTTGGGCAATTTTCATCTTGAGAAACTTATATTTCTAACCTGCGACAGACTTCTTCTTTATATTGTATGTACTCATGGTCAGGTTAAAACAGTCATGACCAGGACAGGTGGGATGTAGAACAGTTTCATGAACTGATATGTTTAAAATAATCTGAATTTTAAATTTCCTAATCTGTTCTCATAATAAGTAGATATTTCCTGTTTTAAAATTCCTTTATTATTTGGTAGACTAATACCAATGACAAAATTAAAACAAAACAGAATAACAAAAGCTGAAGAACCTGAAGGGTAAATATGGGCCATCATCATCTTCTAGAAAGACATGAGGGGAGGTGGCTACATGTCATGAACCTGACAGTCCTGAGAGAATAACAAGAAGTAACAATGATCCAGACCTCATCATGAGAAAGAATTACAGTTAGCCAAATTAACATACCATTCTATATTTAAGAAATGTGCCAGTGTTCATCCCCAGTGGATGGTTAAGGACCTGTTAGATTAAGAATATCCTTCTTGAGCAAAGACTAAGAAAAAAAATTATTAAAAGAAAGATGGAACATATATAGGAAATTACTCCTGACCCTCTTTGGAATACAAAATTCAGGCCTTCAGTACTTTCTTTTGTGGTAAATGAGTTTTATCTCTTACTGACATAGAGTCTATTGGGTCCATATGAAATTACTTTGCCAATAATAGATCACAGGTTGTTGCCAATATTTGAATAGAAAAGTTCTGGTGTGCTATGTACTCTTCAGTAAGATTGAGTGAAAAGTATAACATTTCTTAAATATTATATATTAGTTCCTAAGTCTCTGTTAGTTAATGAATCCCTACCTACAAGTAGCAGATGATTGATTGTAACCTTGACAAATTTATGAGATGCATTTTCATCCTACAATGAGGATTTCAGCAAAAGCACTAGGATTACAACACCTGACACTTTCAAGGTGTGTGTATATAGCTGCATGCCATCTTGAATTAGCCTATCCTCCTGGCATCTGCTGCTGATTCTGGTGTTCTTGGCTTGTTTCAGAAACATCACCACTGATGTGGTGGTTGAGAAGATACTTTCAGTGTCCCAACTCGGACAGATATATCAGGATCAAGTCCCCACATAGAAGACATACTATAAGAAGACACACAGATTTAAAACACTTTTCGTCTCAGATAAAGCAAATAGTCCCAGATGCATTTACCTCACTCTGGTGGCATCTGACCTTAGGTCACTAGTGAAAAACTAGAGAGCAGCTGTTTTTTAGCAGGGAAGTTTCTGCCAACAGGGTAGTGATCATACTTCTAGTTAAGTGTCTGCCATGCTGAGGGAACTATTTTATATAGTTCATATATATCTCCTTGCAATTGTCACTGAGATTATAGAAAAATGCAATGTAAAGCTATCTAAATCTTCTTTCAAGACCTACATCTGATTGAGGCAGACATTGATTCCTTCATTCATCAAAGGTTGTGATAAAGCTGTCATGTCGCCATCCATAGGTATCTATCAGCTGGCTTCTTCTGTAAGCTGGCTGAAAATCTTTAGGATAGAATGCTAGTTCTGCCACTCAGGAGGTGTAAAACCCTTGAGAAGATTGTTGACAGGTGCAGCATGGAAGAAAACTGCCATAATTTTGTATCTGAAACAGATCTTTATTAAGACTCTTTCAAGGCTCTCCTTTTTCTTAAGAATAAAGAAATTGCAGAGAATAAAGAAACGTCTTCCCTTGAAGTCTAATAAAATCTCTTCTACCAAACCTAAAATATAAACATTCATACGTTTAAAAGCCTTTCACGGAAACAAAGATGATGTTAGATGTTGTGAGACAAGAAGTATATATGGCTTGCTACCATACAGAACTTTGGCTAATCCATCTAAATGCTGATTGAAATGTACTCAGCTCTTTTGACTCCTATTCCATTTTCTCAGTAAAGCCTCTTAAGCTCTACTTTGCTCAAGAAAAGGCATTATAAGATTCAATTCAATGAAGGTCTGGAGGACTGGTCCATTGCTGTATAGACAGAGCTTAAAACATGCAGAACACAACAGTAAGATTCATACTGAAAGGGGGCTTTTAACTAAAAGTATTAATTTCGTGTTCAGTTGTGACTGACATACAAAAAAGAAGTTGTGATTTCTTTTTTAATTTGGTGCAGGAAGGCTAAGCTTGAAGGAATATCCTCAGTGTATGCAAGGTAATTGACACTACAATGCCAAATACACAAATTATGAACTGATATCTGCATTAATGTATTGATAAATGCATCCAGTTTTAGAAGATCTTAACACCAGCTCTCAGACCAAGATAAAGCTTCACTTTTCTGTTTTAATGTGACTTATTTTGAAGCTTTTACTTTTCAAGAAAAAATTCAGGAACTGACCCTAAAATTATACTTCAGTAAGTCCTGGAAGAAATACCTAACAGATTTTTAAACACTCAAAAGAAGCACAGCCACTAGATATTTGACAATATTTCCACTGACTATTTTAACAGAACCACCTATTCCATAGGTAAGATTTGTTTCTTAAAATGAAAACAATCCTCCCTGTGCTAACCATAGCTGTCTAAAAGTCTAGTTTTCAATTTGTCATTTGGTAAGATGCAGTCCTACATACTTACTTTAACAATATGTGATGGGAATTATACATGAAAGCATCCACTAAAACTCAATTCTACTTCTGTGTATACTTGTAACAAAGTGAAGTATTAGCAACCTCAGCTTTCTTAAGGTACTCTTCCTATCAAGGATAGCTTATACATTGGCTTCATCATCAGACCTCCTCGTTCTAACTACAGGATATAGAATTGATATAGCTACATCTGAAACAATTAGCATTTTCATTCTCCTTTGGTCTCCTGCAATTCTAAACCATTCTAAATTGAGAGAAATAAGAAATTTCCTCTAAGGTTCCTTTCAAAGTTCCTGAATTTCACTGGGGAAATCCTGAACTAAAGTGGGTATGGTTGCTTTTTGGGTAGAATATTTATCTTTTTTCATCAAGACCAGGATTGAGAAAAAAAAAAACATTTTAAAATGCATTTTTCTATGGGAAAACCTCCTCTACCTTTGCTTTTCAAGTCTTGCTCTAGATATACAACTCTTACATGGTAGATGTCTCACGATTATTTCAGATAGTTGCAGAACACTGTGAATGTAGGAGCCACTGGTGCTAAAAACAGCTTCAACAACTTTGATATCAATCAGAGTTTGTGCATGAAGATATTAACATTCAGGTTTTGCCCTCAGACTTTAATGACATAAAAAAGATGTACTTTGTGTTAAGGAAAAATCAAACAAAAAAACACTTTTATGCTAATTAATGTCTTCAAAGAACAAGACCAGACAGAAAAGATTTTGTAAGAAACCACAGTCAAGAAAAACAAGTTTGCAAAAATAAATTTCTAAACACTAATATGTCAGCTCCAATGTGGTTTAGTCTTCTTATATCATTAAAAGTAAAATTTCATTTTCTTCTGAAGCATTACGGGCAACCAAATTTTTAGAATTTTAAGGTCAAGGGACCACATTTTTTCCTGACTTAACTTCAGTGATTATAATGAAACTTTCAATAGGAACAATTTTACATAGTTAATTCTTGCGTTTGCATTTATCTAAATACACCTTAGAAAATATATCGATGAAGTAGGATGCTTCTCCAATCTGAACATAAATGAAACATTAAAGCCTTTTGGGAAAGAGTCATAATTTATATAGTGCATATAAATAAATACTTTCTAAAAACAGGATCGAGGTCATACAATGTTCTGTCTATTTTGATCACTTAATGTGATGAAGAGCCTCTCTGAATAGGCAATTCTTAATTAATAGATCATTACTAAAGATATTTTCTACTTGAAGAATCCTCGTTAAAGACAGTGGAAACACCTGAGATAATTTCAGTACTTGTGCTGTAAATTAATACTTGTGAGGAAAAAAAAATAAACAAAAAGAAAAGAATAATAAAGTGGTTTCTTAGAACAACTCAAACTTTTAATTATTAGCAGAGTTGCATTCAAAAAGGCAGAAGATTAAAGTCAGTATAGCACTTACATTCTTGAGCTGTTTTATATGGTTAAAAGTTTATAATTTCTGCACTTTTTTTACTGTTTCTAAAGCCCTAAACCTAAACCTAGACCTAAAATGAATGGAAAAATACAAATACACAGATACATCAAAATTCCTGAAGATCAAACATAAAGGTGGTGTCATTGCAGCTGCAGTACAGATGTTTTATCCTACACTATTTCACTGAATACTAAACAGATATTCAAAATGTTTGAAAGCATAGTAAACAAACAACTGAGTCTAAAAAGCCCTCTGCAATTATCAAATAGACACATTCAAAATAACTGGATGCCTACCAGATTTTGAAAGATTAAAAACCAATAAAGCTATATTCAGGAAAACACTGAAAATAATTATTTTGAAAATACACATAATTGCATATTTATATTCTTACTATGATTAATAAAAAAAGCAAGACTGATGGAAACCACTGCTGGGTGGGGAATGCAAAGAACACACACTTTTGTGTACTAGTAAAAGGATTTCCTAGGCTGCACAGAACAAAATGAAACTCAATCAGTTACAGACATTTAACTTGGTATGATACTGTGACACAAAGGCAGCACATGGAGGCACCAGAGAGTGCAATGGGATGGCACATGTTCTTTTGACTTCTCATAACCCTTTAAAGCTTTTAAAGTGCAATGACATCAAGTTATAAGCATTCACTTACAACAAAAACCTGATCCAAAGTTCACTCAGTTCGCTGTGGCTGTCAGAAAGAACGGACTATAGAACCACAATTTACTCAAATTTCTCTTTCAAACTCTACACATATGATGTGACAAAAAGTCAGTACAGAAATGTGCTTCCATGCTTCTGGCATGCAAGCATCTATAACATTACACATGGTAGCTCAGGCATGACCATTAGTTATCTTGCAGTGCTTTTCAACATTTCAGATTTAACCCTTTATTGACCTTCACTTTTTCAGCGTTCAGAAATCAAACCATATAGTATTATACCAAATGTAAATTATTTCTCTTGAAGTAAAAAATTGCACTCTTTCTTAATGAATTAATGGATTGTTACATAGTTTTGATTTCCCTTCAGACTGCCTCAGTATTATTTCCTCAAGTAATACTTGTAATTATTATACTTTTGTACAGTGTTCTGATAAATTCTTCTTTCTTTTGCCAGAGAAAGTATACATCTTATGCACATGAATTATCTCAAAGTATTTAGTCTTTTAGCAAGTGGAATGGGGATAATTTCTTTCAGGGGAATTAATGATCATTCACTTCTCGAACAGTGCTGGCATTTTTCTGGTGCTTTGAGAGAAGTTAGATTGGTTTTTGCTGCTCCTTTTTCTTAAAGGCTTTGCACAAATATTAGCCTTTCACTTGCAGCCAGTGTTTGGGGCATAGGAAAATCTGAAGATTATTATCACATCCTTGTTCCTCATTATGTAATCAAGTGTTAGAAAATTCTCAGCGCCTTTGCTGTCTTCGTAAAAATACAGTTTTGAGCCCATAGAGCAGGGTGGAATATTTTTCCATGCATATAAATTTTCTTTTACAAGAAAAGAAAAATGTAAAATTTGTCAGGTAAACTTGTAAATAATTTTCCATTCTGAAAAAAATGTTTATTTTGAGCCGTATTAATAAAATACAAAGAAACTAAGAACAAGGAGCCAGCTTAAGTAGAAATGAAAAAGCCTTGAATAAAAGGGAGCTTGCAGCCATCCTGTCTTGGGAGCAGATCAGGAATTGAATATTGACAAAGGGACACTCTTTAATGCTTCTTACCCACAGGAAGAAGGCAGATAAAACCTACCTCAACGCTATATCAAACAGAATTTATTTCCCTCTCTGTTATGACATGGTTATACTTTCAGTTGCCCTGAACAAGGCTAAATCAGGTTCACACACACTCTACTCATCGGCACAAGATTATCTGACACAAGAGTGACTCCTGAACTACTACAGACTATAAATGAAGCATCCTGTACAGCAAAGTTAAAAGTTGGCTCTAACCAACACTGACTTTCCCATACAAGCAAAAAACGGCCTTCAAATGTACTCAAGGTCAGGGGTGAGGTTGAAGAGTTCTTTATGTCTGAAACAGCTTCCCAAAAGCAGGGCTTTGGCAGATCTCCGGTGTGCTCATGATACATATTCCATCTGATAATTCCCCTTGCTTCTATTACTTCACATTGTATCAATACTTAGGAAATGTGCTCTAGAAAAAGAATTTAATAAAAAATGAAAGAATTTTGTGGTTGTTTTTCTTCCAATCCCTACATTATTTTAAAATCAAGACCTTTATATTCTATCTATATATTTTCCTTTCACGTTTCCATTCAAACAATATTTTTCTTTTCTTTAACATGGAACCCCTTTATATCCTATTAACAACCAGGAACAAGGAAAAATGAACTTCACAGTGTGACATAATAATCAAAATTACTCACTTCAGATATGTGAATTACAGTCTTTTTAAAATATAGAGGAAAATACTAGAAATTCTTCCTGGACTTTCTGCAAGTGGAATAAGGCTCTGTAAACACCAATTTTAATTTTGCAAATATTGGCATGGCTTTAATGGCTAATAAAGAGTGTCATAGAAAAACCTGGAACTTGGATCTACAGGGTTAAATTACAAAGTATTCTTTTTTTTGGTGAGAAATGTGGTAGAGGGAAATTTATTAATAAATTAAAATAAGAGGTAGCAAATTGTAAGACACTGCTTTTTTTGTGATTTCAATAGTCCTGGAATGCATAGAAAGTTTAAAGCAGAATTTTCACTGCTTATTGCAACACTTGACCTTTTTTGTCTTGCTTGTCTACTTGTGTAAAACTGCAATGCATGTTGTTTCCTATATCCTGTTACATTTTTACTATGCGTTGCATTAAAACTCACATGACTACCTGCACAGATAAGCTGTGGCCTGATTTGATAGTCCAAATGTTCAGATCATGAAATTTATCTTGGAGGAGAAGCACAAATCCTGTTTTGTGTGCATGCTTTGTTTTTGTTTTTTTTTCTATAGGAGACAACAAAGACAAGAATCCTAACCTCACCTTAATACAGTGCCGAGGCACAGCCAAGGTATACTCCTTGACCTGTGAACTGGAAAGTAGTCCACAGCTCCATCATTTACTGTAACTGAAAGGATTTTTCAGGACTTTATACCTTCTGTTTTCAAAAAATGCAAAAAGTCTACAACAATGACATTCTCGCCTTGTAT
The DNA here is from genome assembly GCA_013398175.1 of Climacteris rufus. Taxonomy (NCBI): domain Eukaryota; kingdom Metazoa; phylum Chordata; class Aves; order Passeriformes; family Climacteridae; genus Climacteris; species Climacteris rufus. The sequence goes on along the minus strand of VZRZ01001796.1, from coordinate 263,753 downwards.
AAAATCTTAGACTCTGAAGTCTTTTAGAACACCAGTGATGAATACATTTGCAGTTGCCATTGTTTCTTATAAAAAGCACTAGCAAATAGAAGGCCTAGGTGTTTTGAAATAGCTTGTCTTGAACCCTACCTCCACGAACTTCTACAGTCTGTCATGTTTGCATATAATTCTAGGGAAGAAAAGGAAGGGAAATTCAATGTTCTTCATTTAGCAGTAGTCACAAAAAGGTAAGACCATACATTTGGGGTGAATTTCACAAATGCCTCTAAAAAATAGAGGCACAACAATGAAAGAAGAGGATTTATAGGATAAACATGAAGTCCAGTATTATGGTGATATAGGAGTAAGTTCACAATTAGAATATTCTGTTCCCTTTCAATTTTGATCACAACTAATTAAAATTCAATATAATGATATTTCTTATGAATTCCTTCTAACAGATAGCTTTCCAGTCAAATATAGGACTGGATTTCCTAAAATTTAAATAGTAGTCAGATGAAATTCATATGATGTCACAGCACAACAATTTCAAAGTAAAATGAAGGTAAGGAATCTTTCCTGTTCCAAAACAATACTGTGAACCTACCACCTTGCTTGAAAGGTAATGGTCAAGAATATAATGCCCTATGAGTGTTTACAACAAATTATTAAAAATAAAATAAATTCTTTTTCTTTCCAATGGAGGTTACTTTATAAATGTGCACATAAGAAACCCTGTGTTTCCTGGAATTTTAGCGAGTTAAGTTGTGGGTTGTTTCCAGAACTGGCCATTTAAAAAAAGGAAAAGGCCTTTTAAAGAACTCCAGCTAAAATGTTGGTGCAAATGTCTATACTCTCCAATTATTGGGCAAACTCTGGCAAATATGCCCTTTTGTAGTTCAAAAAAAGGAAGTCACTGAAAGACTTGGTTTTATTTTTATATACAAGGAACAAAGAAAAACCCAACAAGACTTACGAAAGATCAGCCCAATACTCTTATCACCTTGAACTAATTTGACACTTATCTGAAGCTGTCTATAGGAACAGTATTTTAAATTTTTTTTAATTATTGATTTTGTTTTTTGTTTGTGGGTTTCTTTACAGTTATTTTGGCTGACAATAAAAAATCATTGCATTCTACCTAGACTGCTATCTATTTGTAACACCCTCTGCCGACCAAGCAGAAGAAGAGATAGAAAAAGCTTTGTTTTTCGTTTAGTAGTAGTCACACAAAGGTAAGACCATACATTTGGGGTGAATTTCACAAATGCCTCTAAATAGAGGCACAACACATTTTCCAACACATTTGTTGCTTCAGAAAATTAAGGTTTCTATTTTAAGAGGAGAGGATTCAGTGTATTCTCTTCCATAATATACCTTACAGATCTTTCCTTTGCCTCTTGTATTACCTTTGCTTATTAGACAAGAGTATGAATGGCTCAGTGAGGGAGTATAATAATTAGAACATGGTATAAAAGGGCAGCAGAATCTGAGGGCACTCCACTTGTGCCTCCAGTCACTGCAACTACTGACCAGTTCTCTTTGGGCACCAGATTAATTCATCTGTACAATTAACTTTATGTCACCCTCCATTACTTATTTTTGCCTCCTCTATTCACCTATTTTGACTTCTTTCCTGTGCCTTGCTTTTAAGGTGCCAGCTGTAATCAACACTGTGCTGTGTTAGTTATCTTCCTCCTCCCAACATCTTTTGCTCAGATTTTGTTTTTCTATCTTTGAATTTCCACTTAAAAAATGTATGTATATAGTACAAACAAAGGACCTAGAAATAGGATGTAAGCTATATTTTTATAGGCAGACTTAAAAAATTAGAACCATTATAAACAAAGATATAGTCAAACCATGTAATTGCAAGGCAGTATCATTGCATATTTCATTCTCTTATCCACTCTGCATGAACTTACATTGTCACAAATAAAAATGAGACTGTCAGCTGTTTCTTTTTCACATGAGAAGAGTCAATATAGGGCTTTATAAATGCAAAAAATTAAAAAGATAGGATTTCTACCTTGAAGATCATACAGTGAGAAATAGAAAAGTACAAAAAAGAAAGCAGGATGAGGGGGAAAAGCAGGCAAAATGAGCATTAAATACCCAAGGAAAAGATGAGACATATTTTAGTGGCAGCTGAATAGTACTGATAGTACTTGGAAAAGAGAACAAGTGGGGGAGTAAATAAGACCAAGCTGGAAGTCTGCAATAGAAAGAAAGAAAAGGAAGTGGATTTTTCAGGAAGAGATTTATGGTGTTATAAGTGTTTTATAAGGATGGACTATGAAGTTTAAAGAGGATTTTCTACAATAACATAACTCCCAACTGGGCCAATTTTCTAAATTCATTCACATTCCTGACAGTTTGACTCTGTTGGTCTCAATGAAAGCTTTTTTACATCAAAGCATCCCCCGATTTACTGCCCCCTCAACACAAACCATGACCACTAAAAAAAGGCTATGAATATTTCAAAGAACTAAATGGCATGGATGGATTAATATTTCAATTCAAGCTATGCTTGCCTTTTATCGAGTTGCAACTTTGAACATAATAAATTCTGTTTAAAGAACCAAAGGCTTTCATATTCTATATTTTGCTTCCTTTTTCATTATTTATTTTAAGTGTTTTTCTAAACATGAGAATGTTTATGGACAAAGCCAATGGCATGTCAAAAGCAGAGAATGAAACTAAGGTTGTACCTAGCTCACTCCTCTGATAAATTTTCAATTTAAACCAAAGAATAATTCCTTTTTCCTTTGCCTATTGTAAACATTTGTGCCCAAACTTTCTTTACTTCAAATGACAGATTCAGAGCATTTTACAGTATTTAACTAAAAAAAAAAAAAAAAGTGAAGAAATAATTTTTGAAGCTGGCTATAGGTGACAGCTGAATTACAGCAGTCTGGCCAGTGTATGCTGCTGGGAATGTTCACAAAACTAGAATTCAACAGAACTGAGTGATAAACTCACCTCTTTTTGTGATATGATTATATTTATTTTCAGGAATTTATCATTAAAGTGCAGGTAATCATGTAAAACAAAACCTGCCAACAAAGACTTTGCTATTTAAATTAATTTGGACACACAGCTAAAATTTCCTAAGCTTAAGAAAGGCAATATTGAACTTCAGAACCATTAATTTTGCATTTCTGTCACAGAGAATCACATATCCTTCAGAGAATTCCTTAATACTTTTTTAAGCTTAGTAGGTCTTTCAGTTTTTATTGTGTTTACTTCATCACATCATATTGGGTTCAGTTCATTCAATTAATTTGTTGGTAACCTGGGCTGCATTAGACAACGCACTGCCAGCATGTTACAGGAGGTGACCCTTTCCCTATACTCAGCACAGGTGAGACACACCTGGAGTGCTGGGCCTTGTGCTGGGCTCCTCCTCAGTACAAGAGATATGGACATACTGCAGTCCAAGGGAAGGCTGTGAGGATAATTAAGAGATTAGAACATCTCTGCTGTGAGGAAAGGGTGAGAGAGGTGGGACTGTTCAGCCTGGAGAAAGTTTTGTTCTGTTTTAGAAATCACATTATACTTGCATTATGAAATACTTACTGTCTAACACTAATGAGAACTATGGTGAAAATAAGGCCTTGCTGGATATAACCTGAAAAGTAGAGCAAAGCAAAATAGTTCAGCTAACAATAAACTCTGTTTCAAACTCTTGGCCTATCTTTGAAGCTGAATCAATAATGATCTTATATTGAAACAGCAACATTCTTGTAGTATTCAGGGTTACTATTGAGGCAGGATACTCTAAAGATGCTATAGTAAATATTGCATCTCTGCCAGTAATTGATAGTCTAAAGACTTTTCCTTTGAAGATGACAGAATCACAGAATGGGTGAGGTTGGAAGGGACCTCTGGATGTCATGTGCCTGCTCAAGCAGGGCCACCTAAAGTGAGCTGCAAAGGAACATATCCAAATGGGTTTTTAATATCCCCAGGAATGCCAGCTCCACAACCTCCCTGGTCAACCTCATACTCCCTCTGGAAACACATCAACAAACCTAGCAAATTCCAAGACCTAGTTTTTCTCTCTCATGTTAAATACTTTCTTTCTTTTTTGTCAGATGCAATATTCTATAAAACCTGAATATTTTTCCATCTTTCAACAGAAATTCTTACTTCAGATAGGGCTAAATATGAAATAAATGTGAAGCAGCACAGACCTCAGTAGGGCCACAGAGATTTTTCAGCAATGAAATTTCTGATCATATTTTTGAGACCAAGTATTATACTATCACTTCATTGCATTTCATCTCTTCCTCAGTCATTTTTAACTGTGAAGTCTGTGCTAGAGATCCTACTTTTGTGATTTCTTAAAATGTATCTCCAAGCTAATTTGATACACAAAGCCTCTTGTATTAAAGAATATATGGCACTGATTTCTTGTTTATAATAGTGAATACTAGATATTCCTGCAGGGAAAAAAAAGTATTTTTAGAATAAAGAAAAAAAGAGAAAAGTGATAACCTACTTTATCTTACAATGACAGACTTCCAACAGTCATATATGCCTGTAAACACTTAGAAACCTAAATTATAATTGATTCATGAACCCTTTGTCTTTTCATACTTCTTAGCATAGCAACAGAAACACATAGATATCCTAGGTTCACTGATTTTGTCTGTTCTGTTCCACAGAGTATAAAACCTTTCATTTAAGACAGCATTGTGGTTTGGCAGTCTGAGAAACTGAATGCTAAGACTTGCTATATTTTACAAATTAGCACAGTAAGGTGGGTCACATTTGCTTATGGTTTCTTCTGTCTTGTTTTTATTTTGCTCAGGCCTCTCAAGTCATCAGACTCACAGAATAAGATGCCTTGCATATATGGGCCCCCAACAGACACATCCACACATTGCCATGCACAGCAATGTGTCCCAATTATGCCAAACTATATGAAAGAAGAGGGTTTATGGCACTGGAGGCTGTCGGGGAATGTGCTACCACAAAACATATTCCCCAGCTTCAGTGCTTTGTTTGTGCTGTCTTTCTTCTCTGGTAGTCCTCTGGTGAAAAATACAGGAGATCCCATGCTGGGATGATACAGGGAAGAAAAGAGTTAAAAGGATGCTTAGTGGGAATTAGTTATTAAAACAATGTATATGGCTTGCTCAATACTTACCTTGCTTGCCAAGCAGAAAAGGAGGATGCAGGACCATTGATAAAGGGAAGCAACCATGACCAAAGGTCCTGCTTTTGGACCCTGAAACCAGCCCAAACCAGCCTTGAGACTTGGACTCAAGCCAGAGACTCAGGGAGCTTGCGCAAAGAAGCAAGGTAAAAAAGTTCAACCTAAAGGAAGACTTCTTTTTTTATCTGAAGACCCTTGCCCACGACCACCAGGAGGCAGTGGGCATGCACAGATTAATGGAAATGACTTTTGAACTCATTATAATATGAAGCGGAGATAGGTTATGAATATGTATAGGCACATTGTGTAACCTGTTGAATATGTAGCCTGTAACCTGATATATAGCCAGCCGAGTGCAGCAAACGGTGCGCGTGCTTTGGAGGGTTATCCCCACGTGTCCCAGCGCTTGGAATAAAACATACCTACTCTACAACTTACAGAGTGGAGTTCTATCCGCGTATCAGGGAGAACATTTATGCATCTAACAGCTGGCTGTAGAAATCAGGAAGACTTTAAGATCCTCTTTATGTTTGCTGTTAAGTATAAGCAGTACTTTCTTCCATTATACTTTATTCAAGCTTATTGCAAATATATCTTCTAAATACAAACATGCAATATAGCCACTAATATCTGCTAAATATGTAGAATATCTTTTCACTATACTGTTCACAGAGTACAGTGCCGACTGCTACTTCTATTAGAGCTCTTCATCCTGAATTATTGTACAAAGGTAAGACTATAAAAAATGTACTTATGTTCTCACAGCTCCCCATTCTGCTATAGATCTTTCTGTACTTATCAGATATTTACTTTGCTACTGTACACTGAAAGGTCACTTGGAATTAGTATTGTACTTTGAGGTATCTACTCAGCCACTTCAACTTATGCTGAATTGGGCATAGTCTCAGGTGGTCATGATCAGATTCCTGCCAGCCCTGTCTTCTGCCCTCATCAAGAGCCCAACACAAAGGACCCTCCTACAGCCTTCTGTGTGGAATCGCTACATGAGTATCGCTTAGATGCCAAAACAAGGAGAGTAGAAGGCTTGGCTTAGATATCAGTTGGTCACAGCTGTTATCTGTGTATTTCAACAATCTTAATTAATAAAAATAATATTGTTTGCTACTTGTTTACAAATCTTTCTCACCATATTTAAAGCAAACATAGGGTGCATTAGTTTTCCCCACAGTCATGGGAAAGCAGGTGAGCAATAATAGCAGATGAAAGTGCTCTGGCAGTGGAAACAAATTTGACAAGCACAAGGTATAACACCTGGTTATCAGGTTTATCTCAAATAACTAGTTAAATTCTGTTTAAAATTAAATACAAAATGTACAGAACATTTCATCTTCTCTTGCACTTTGATAATTTAGAATAAATAAAAGATAACTCATACACATTTCAGATGCAGCACATGCAAATAGCAGTTAAAACAGGAAAACCCTGTATTTTCATCTGCCTTACAAGTATTTCCTTCATAATCATCAGGAATCTTTCTTGCATAGTCTGAACTTAAATGATAGACAAGTCTTTAATGTACATAAGACATGTACATTAAAGTTTACTATGAAAGAGAAAATCATTAAAATCCCCAGGAAAGGGTCTGAGGGTAGCAGTCAATGACAAGTCTACACTGTAACGCTTGCAAAACAGCAAAACTCATTCTCATCTGTTTTAAAAATGGAATTGTGCATGACACATAGAAGACAGTAATTTTCCTCTATGCAGCATTCATGAGGTTTTCCCACAGAAGTGCACACAGTTACGTGTAATACTAAGAAAGATACACATAATTTGTGAAATGTAGAGCACATGACCCACAAATGATAAATTTCTTCAATACTTCGTTGATATGACAAATATGAAGCAGAAATATATATCTCCATTTCAACTTTTTAAAAGAGAACTACATATTTATTGGGAAGGAAAATAGATAGGAACTATGACAGACAAAATACCATAAATGCTAGCACAAAAATAACCATCAGCTCAAACAAATAAGAAACTTTTACTCACAAATATAAATTCTGTTTTGTAGCATTCAATTTTACCTGCATATTTTCTAAAAGAACACATTATCCTTGTGTAGTACATCTTGAAAAGAATGAAAATTAAAAATTTAGAGAGCAAACAAGCATTTGTGTAGGGTTTTACAAAGATGAACTGTTTTGCTTGGGAAACAGCCAGTGAAACTTCAGAGTGAAAATCAAAACCCTACGGCCACAGGACTATGCTAAAGGGTTTGTTGTGGAATTTTCTGTAAATGAACTATACCCAAGATATTATGAATACTTGTCCATCTATAATCCCAAAAGGATTGCAATTCAGGACATATGGTCAAATAAATTATTCTGAAGGTGCTTAATAGCATTTTCAGTGTTTTTCAAACCACTCTTTCTTTATGCACTTTGTCTTATCTTTGGATCAGTTGAATAGGGACTTGCTGGAGAAAACATTTCCACAATTAATCTCTTGTTTGTTTGGGCATAATTGCATGCCATGAAACACTCACTGAACATAATTAGCTTCTTTACACTACTAATCCAAAACTTTTTGTGTGAAAATACTGACTTGCCAGATGGTAAGAAACTGCATGCTGTCTCACCAACTGGGAAATCTGAGTTCAGGTTCACAGGCCACAGAACAACAATGATGAAAGGATACAGGGAGCCCCCAGGGGTAGGAAGGGGAAGACTGCCAGATAGATGGCTTTTCCTAAACAAGACACAATTCTTGCCTCTCTCACAGTAAGAGATGTAACGTAAGGAAGGCAACTGAGTAGGAGACAAAAGCAAAAGCATCCAGTGAAAGAAGAGATCAGTTTAATTGCATTCAACTCGCAGAGGTGGCCATTAGAAGACTATCACGTGTTGCTTATTCTTGGGGTTTTTTCCATTTCTCCACTTTTGCTTCCCTCCCTCCCCATCCTCTGCCTGGTTAGCCTCTCTGGTGCTACTGTGGACAATGAAGAGAACATCTGCAGGAAGAACTGTTCATCTAGATGTACAGAAAACACAAAAAAAATGGAAAGACACAAAAGTTCTGCTAAACTAGCATAGTTCAACAGAAGACAATAGATTGCACTGCATATTTGTTCATTAACAATTTTGTGCTATGCTTTTTAAACAAAAGGAGAACTCTGTGAGCCATTTCATTGTGCATATTTATAGCTGAGGTTCTGTGCAGTGCTTAAGGGGAGGCAGCTTTAGATGAGACAGGTGAGGAAAGAAAACTATAACTGAAAATCAATATAATTGTCCTGCAAACTGAAATTTCTGGCCTAAGCAGGACACTGAGCTTAAGAAGTCTTAACTGCATTCTGCATCCAGAAATTAGAAAATCTAAATCAGGAGGGCTGAATCAGATTGAAAGTTTCTCTGAAAATCCTCCTACTGATTTTATGTTTCTGTAAGTTGCACATAACATTTTAAGGCAGGTGGGAATAAAACTGCTATTTTAAGAAAGGTAAAAAAGCTCCATGAGGGAACACAGAGGCCAGCTGCTTCCAAACAAGCTGGAAGCTGAGGAAAGCAGCACCTGGCTGGGGGGTGCTGGAGAGGGTGCTCTGGGCCAGATAGTGCACTGAGGGAGCTAGCAAACCCAGAAGTATAAAAACCAGCATAAGACGTACATATGTCTCTTCATTTAAACAAAATTTTAAACACAGATGGAAACTAGAAAACATATTGTTCCAAGTCACTCCAAGTCCTTTAAAACAACCAGCAAAAGAGATCTCAAAGGGTTTCTTTTTATCAATATCATCTAAAAACCTAAGTTCAGAAAAACATGCAGTGCAATGAGCTGCAAAAATTCTGAACAGAAAGTCAGCATGGCTCCTGGCCCAGGCTTAATTGCAGTGTTCTCTAAGAGCTGATGAAGTCCGTGTTTGCACCACGGTCTGCACAGATGCACCTTTGCATCCTGCCCTGCAGGTGAACTGCACACCAACAGAAAGGTGCAGCACATATCATAAGCCTGGGCCAAACTGTGGCCTTGCTATGTCTGTCTGTGAAGGGTTTATTTCATCTGTGGTGTTAAAATCAGAAGAACAATAGCAACAATACTACTAAGAAAAATACCGATAAGGCCACTCTTCATTTTACCTATCACAAAACACCAAAAACCTTGCTAGAACATTAAGTTTTGCTAATGAACAGCAGTATTTCATCTGTTTTCCACACAGTGATATTTAACTTACTTCCACATTTAATCCTTTATCTTTTTCTACTATTTTGTATTCTATCACTGAAAATGTTTTTTTCTCCAGCAAACCTGTGGAGAAGAAGAATGTAAATCTTGCAGTAGCAGCAGCAGCGAGTAAATTAAAACATGGAGAGTTTTATGAATTAAATATGAAACTGGCTAATGCAATCAGTTCTGTACTATTTAAATTATTGATTTTATTAAATTAATTTGACTGTAGCTCAGTTTCCAGGGTGGTAAGGTTTTCATATCAAAGACCCAGTAGGACACTGTAAGAGAAATGGAAGAGAAGTTGATGGCTTTGGAGCTGAGCAGAAGCATTAGGAATCTGGCAAAGGAGACTGTTTGGGGTTTGGGGATACACACATTTTGGAAATTTTGGTACTTTGATAAGCAGAATGATAGCTTACAGTGTTGACTTCTAATCTGCGAGCATTAGGCTACTAAACTAACACCTAAAAGAAGAGGAGAAGCAATTCACACTTTCTCATGTCATGATTTGAGTCTTTCTGTGAACTAAGACATCACTGCAATGGTCATATAGCATTTCCACTTTGAAATCTCCTTTTGATGTATTATCCCCAAGGGATACTGTAACAGATGGCTATTCAACAAACATGTATCCTTCCAACCCATACACCTTTATTCCCAGCTACACTTCAGAAACCAGTAAAGGAATGTGTAAAAAAATGCTGTCAGTCCTACATCACCAAGGGTTGCAAAATTCTGCTCCTGAATAAAAATCTCCTTAGCTTTATTTTTAAAGCATTCTACTCATCGCTTTTTCAAAATTATCTTATAAAGGATATTTTTTTATTCTTTTGAGATTGGCTGTTTGTAAAAAAGTTACTGCTGACTATCCAGACAACCATCCATCTATTCTTCTCCCTCAAAAACATAAACTTTTCAAAATATATTATATAGAAAATACTAAAGTACCATTTCCTGTTATATTTCCTCATATTTTTCATGATGGGACATTCACAGCATTTCTCCTTCCAAACAGGGATGTCAGCTTCTTTAATCAATTTTCAAGGGATTGTAATCAGAATAAAAGGTTTCCCAACTGGAAACAGACTGTCACAGAAATATTTTAAATAAGTCCACTGTGGAGAATAGAAGCTAAAGAACAGATGACCACAAGTTAATATATTTTTAATGTGTAATACATATGAATGGACTAATTTCTAAAGAATAAGGGTGGTCAAAGTAATCAAAGTATCTGTATCCTCCTCAGAGGAAAGTATCAATGACATTAAATTTTCAGGAATTATGGTTAGTTATGTATGGAGATTTGGATAAATTTATCCCTATATAAAAGGTGTACTTCTTTTATGATTGACTAAATAGAAAGTTTCTTGAAGTTTCTTGACAATTATTTTCTTTATATTTTCACAGTACACAGTATAGCAATGACATAAATGTGCATTGTTCAATCTCACAATTAAAAGTGGGTGGTTAAAGAGATATCTGTCAGATGTTTGTAAAGCATCACACTAAAGCTATTCCAGATTTTCCTGAAAACATGACTTGAAAGCTGTCTAAAAAAATCACAGACAAACTGTTTTATTAGATGGCAGCATATCCCAGTAGGGGAAGCTGCTAAAGGACCCAGGGGAGTTTTCTGTGGGATAGTTCTCTGGCTTCTGCTGCTGGGAACTTCAGCAAAATTTATGTGGAGAACAGAGGATCTCTGCCTTGTAGAAACACTGACTGCCATTGTATTTACATTTACAATCCTTCATTTGTTATAACGTCATCTGTAATTGCTTGTTTGTATATAATTTATGTACTTTTATAATAATTCCTTATAAACAATAGCAATAATTATTCAGAAAAAATAAACCATGTCCCAGAACAGCAGCTAAGACTTTAATCAAGGAGCAGTCCCTCAGCTGACTGTTGAGAATATGGAAAATTATCAAACCTGAGATCAAAGGACATCTGATCTTTTAAAAGGTCTGCCCTTCAAAGAGAAAAGGGGAAGCTGTCAGCTACAACTGACAAGCACAGGCTGAAAAAAGCATCTGTGTACAGTAGAGAAATGAGGAACACTTAAAAATTACTGAGAAATCCCATATATTTGGGTGCTGTAGCACTAACAGTAAAAACTGGAAAATTGTTACCAAGAAATCCCAGTTAGTTAAAAAATAGCTGCTCCTGTATCCCAACATTACTATCAATTCCATGCCAAATGACAAGGAAGGACTAGGGGACTGAAAGTTAATTCTGAGTCTGTGTCCCAGCAGGGAGGGCTGAGCATCATTTAACCTACTATTTCAAGGCAAATGTAAGATATGCAAAAGTCCATTCTTATGGTAGGGGTGTATACACCTCAAGGAAAATGCAACTTCACAGTGAATGATTGGCAGTCCAGGAGTACTGGGATGCCTCAAATTCCAGCTACAACCTCGGGCCACAGCACGACTAAAAGCCTAAAGAGTCGTGATTAAAGTCAGCTCTCAAACTACTTTGTACTTTATTGATTATAAAGAATTCAAGTGTGGTAACTGCTTATAAAAGATGGCAGAAGTGATGAACTAAAGTTTTGTGATCCAAACTACACATTGTTATTAGAATTTATGCCTAATATCAGTTATTATAAATTTTATAATGCATAGAAAATGTGTAGAGTTTATAAAAGAAGGCATCTACCTATTTCTTTGTTTTGTATTTTATTCTTCCCCAAAAATGGATGCCATTTTTCCAAGGCTGAGCACCAAGTAACATAATTTGATTAGGCACCTGAACAGACAAGGCAAATATTTTTCCAGAGAGAAAAGAGATCCCAAGGCAGAAATAAAGGCATGGAAGTACAAGGGGAGACACAAAATCAAACAATGAAGTTGCACAACTGTGAAAAGGAAGAGTAGCTACAGCTCAGAAGCATGCAGCAAGAGCAGAGATGTTTTGCACTGAAAGATGACGAGCTCTGACTTGACAAAGGGAAAACTTACAGACAAGTTGAGATCAAGAGTATTCATTCTATATGATGTAAGCTTTGGTTATTATTTTGTAATATTTGTTAAAACACAGCAACGTTTTAACCATACTCAGGATATTTGTTCCTGACCTTTGACATTTGGTAATATAAAAAAGTTAACCATGATTGAGACTGCAAACAATATTAACTGAATTAGGTCAGTTAAGTTTTGCAAGTTCAGAGCCCTGAATAACCTAGGAAGGTAGGCTTAGTGCCAAAAAAAAAAAAAAAAAAATCCAACCTTGAAAGTGCATCACATTTCCTCTGAAAAACAGAAATAAATAATAAATATTTCCTGGGAATAACTAGGAAAGTGCTGATCTAAAAAGGAATCCAGAATTTGCTTCTGTCAGTAAATTATCCTGAGTTTACTTGAAATGCAACAATAGCAATGCAATTATGCAATCGTATGCGTTCATAAATATCTACCTTTGCAAGACTTAACAGGGACGGAACTTCCATGCTTAGCGCTACTACAAGAACTGCTAGAAAACTTGCTGAGCCTACGAACAGCTTGCCAGTGGAAAGGCTGACAGTGTCAGAGAGGTGGAATTCCTCTCATCTGATAGGACCTGTGTAACCTGTATTAGTCCCTCAGTGTCCTGTATTCTTCTTGGCACTTTTGGAGGATTGTTCACCCAGCCATCTAAACTCCCTGTGTTTCAAAGGGATGAATCACCTTCTACAGGCATCATAGGTAGGTAGACAGAGAAATATAGTATAGCCAAAGCAGAAGCATGTGACATCCACAAATTATAAATTATAAAATATAAACCAAGATTATGCTCTGCCTGCAAACCAAGAGTAATCCACCTAAAACAGTGTAACCAGCAAAGGTATGTCTTTTGTGGGTCTAAGAATGTGTAGCCAGACACAATGTCCATGCATTTCACGTAAGTATGTGAGCTATGTGACTATCAAAGATGCAAACAGTGGACATCAGACATAACAGATACCCAAGCTGCGCTACACAGAACAAAATGAGAGCAAAGGACTGCTAACAGGCAACCTGATGAATACTCAAGGAAGATGAATAGCAAAATCAAAACCAAGCATCACGGAATCTCCCTTTTAGGAGCAGGATATGAAGGAAGACAAAATACTATTAAATTGCGTGTAAGGACAATCACACTGAGAAATATCATTAAAACTAGTCCTAATATTTACTTGGAATACTAGATCGCTGTGTAATATCATCTGAATTAAAATCAAGATTGTGAATAGCATAGCATAGCATAGCATAGCATAGCATAGCATAGCATAGCATAGATTGGACTAGAATAGAATAGAATAGAATAGAATAGAATAGAATAGATTCAGTTGGAAGGGACCTACAACAACCTGCCTTACTACTACTTCGGGGCTGACCAAATGTTATTGAGAGGGTTATTGTTAAGAGGATTCTACAAATGTCTCAAATACTGACAGATGTAACCCCCAAATAGCATAAAAACATCAAGCACAAGGAGGAAAGCCCACTAAATAAGTGTAAGTGTAAATGCTAAGAGTTTTGTATATTTACTGCTGATGGTTAATAACATGTAAATTGAACTTCATTAGCATGAAATGTGCTGTTAATTAATTAGTTTAATAACATTTTGATTTAAAGTTTGAAACTGTCCTGATGTGTCAGTCTTTAAAATATATCAAAATCTCCAATTCCCTGAAAAATATCAACCTGTATTTGGATCTGAACATTTATTAAGTTGCAGCAGTTCATGACAGCAAAAGTTGCTACAAGCTTTACTGAAGGACTTGATCTTTTTCACTATCAATATACAACTTTGAGTGTTCAAAAACCTTTGAAAGTCACAGTCTAATATGAGACAATTCTTATATTTGTCATTTTTATACATCAACCAGATTAGATCAGTGTAAAAAATTTCACAAAAGTAACCATAGAATCATAGAAGATTCTCATTTGGAAGGGACCCACAAGGATAACTTTCCTGGCTCTACACTGGGCCACCTCAAAGTTAAACCATATAAACCAAGAGTGTTGTCCAAACAGCTGAACACCTAAAGACTTGGGGCCATAGCCTTTTTTTTTGGGAGCAGGTTCCAGCAAATGACCACCCTCCTACTGAAGACTCATTTCCTACTATCAGGTCTGAGTGTCACCCGATGCAACTTTAAGCCATTCCCTCACATCCATTATTTGTGTAAGAATAGGAATGTTTAGAAGTTTGCTAAATAGAATGGAGATGATGATTGAAAGGTATACTTCTCCTTTGTAACCTCATATTACTGAGAGGTGAAAGCAAATCTGGGCAAAACTGGTTATCTGCAAACATTTGCAAAGCTAATTGCGTTTGGAAAGATCTGAAAAAAATCTCCATGTATTCACATAGTCCTAGATAAAATGTCTTTTCTATTAGAACATTCTTATTCTGATATGTAAAGCAAAATAAATGTAAATATTGCAATAAAATTTTAGACACTGTTATATTTCCTTTAGTACTTTTAGAAGATAAACAAAAAGAAAAAGGTTGGATATATAGCAGTTTATAGTTTTTTTATAATGTTGTGTCTAGTTATCACCTAATAGCAGATATTTTTGCAAAACTTCTTAATATTTTTACCAAGCAACATTATCTTTCTTATTTTGATTCTGCTAGGAAATATACTTTTTAATTCTAAATTACATTTCAATAGAAAACATTCTCCAATATATGTAAA
Source organism: Climacteris rufus (assembly GCA_013398175.1). Lineage (NCBI taxonomy): Eukaryota > Metazoa > Chordata > Aves > Passeriformes > Climacteridae > Climacteris > Climacteris rufus. Next base: position 248,745 of record VZRZ01001796.1, on the reverse strand, counting down.
TCCTCCATTATCATACTGTGTGTTATTAAATACTGTTTCAGTAGATCTTGTAAAACCACAGCACTGGCACCATAAACCTCTTCTATGCTACTGAGATAAATAAATCTCTGCAGAAGGCAGAATATTCTTTTCTATTGCAGTAAATATGGAAGTGTATTAAACTTCTGAACTGAGATTTGGTTTCAGAAAATGCTAAGTGCCTACTTTTGCTATCAGCTAAGATAAAGGTTTAGTATGAATCATATGCACTTTAAACAGTACTGACAAGAACAATGTATTATTAAGCATTGAACTCTGCCACAGCAAATAATATTTATCTGACAAGATATAACAAGTGACTGACATTTTCTATATTAATGTCATGTTTCATCATTTTAGAAAATGTATTTTCTTAATTCCTACAGAGTGCCCAAGGTGTTTGAAGCTTTAGCACATGAGCATGCACTCTCTGTTCTGAACATATCACAGACTGACTCACACTGGAGAATATAACTCTCAGGAAGTCAAATGTAAACGATACAATAAAGAGGAAATTAAAAAGTAGTATAAATATCTATAGTGTAAGGTCATGATGTAAAGCCAAAAAGTGATTATTCAGACAAAATTTCATGGAATAAACCCTAGAACCATAGACAGTATTTGAAAGTTAGCTCCCAAGCCCCCCAAACTAACAGCCCATACCGAATTCCTGATCTCAAGGTCTGAGAACTGCAACTTCAGTTAGGAAGAATAAGAACTGATCCTCAAGAGACAGTTAGACAACAGAGGTTGAGACTTTCTGCAGTTAAAGATATGTGAATGAAAACTGTCTGTGCTTCCATTTCAGCAAGGCACAACGTTCACTGTGAAAAAAAAAAAAAAGCATTTTCTTTTGTTACTGGAAAAAAAAATAACAGGAGAAAAAAGTGAAGGGAAGGAAACAGAAACACAGGGGGAAAAGTTAAAAGTGGGTTAGATTTTTTAAATAAATTCGGGTCTTGAGAGTAGGTCTTAAGTTCAAAATTCACCTGACTTCAATAAATGGCATGATTGTCTCTGGAAGACTCATGAACTGAAAGAATCATATATGCAGCATATTACTGAAAGTTAGACCTCTTATTAAGTGTCTTTTTGCAATTACAGACTTAAATGCACATCTTACCTTATCCTTCCAGTATTTATAAAACCTTTTTGCACAATATTTTTTTGAAATAGCATATTTTGAGCTTTTGGTTAGGTCTTCTCAAGCATTTTTAGTTTATCAATATTTTCTCCCCTACTACAAAAGTGGCACATATGTTTCAGTTGCACTGCTAACCACAGTGCTTGCCTTGGGACAGTCTGTTAGCCTGCACTTGAAAGCAAACAGTAGGAATTTAACAAATATGTCAAAACAATCAAGAGTAAAATCATTAGATATATAGATACCCATATATTTACTGTAAGATGAATGTGGAGGAAAGGTGCTAATTTGACAGTTGTCAAGTGTCAGCTCCACAAAACACACATTAGCAATGCCAAATCTATATGAAGTTTACACTCTCTAGACCATACAGGATAGGTTACATACAGTAATGAAAAATAATTCAATATTTGCAGTGCTTTGCTTCTTTGTTTTCTCTCTCTGCAGAGAAGGCTAAGAGCACAACATGATGCTAGTGTTATATTTTCAATGGTCTTGAACTTTTTATATGAACTCAGTTAAGAGAACAGAGATTATTAAACAAGAAAATATCTTCAGCATGAAACATCTTGCAATCATAAAATCTTTTACATCTTTTAGATATAAGGAAAATGTTTTAAAACATGCTAGCCTCTCAAATAGTTTTTTAATGGTTTTGTCAGTTTGCTTGTTTCTCCACAGTCAAATCCCTTGCACACATTTTCACCATCCTTTCAACATACCTTCTTTCATTATACTATCTGAAATGTCTGGCTTTGTGCTGTTACTAAATATGCAGTCCTGAAGGGCTGCTGCAACTGCCTATTCACACACTGCAGTAGCATTGAACTCAGTCAGGATGTTTTTTCAAGTGCTTTGAAATACCTTGAAATAGAGAAGGTATTATAGAAAAGCAAACTCTTTCCTATTTTATCCATGTAAACAGAAATCTATAGTGTCTTCTGCTGTGAACTAACAAAGGCTGCTGCATAACAAACGAAATGCGTTTCAGGAGACCCACCGTGAGAGTAATCCTTTCAAATGCATCTAGGATTGTTCAGATGATTAAGAAAACAATGTGGCCATGAGTATTCATACAACTAAAAAAAAAAAAAAAAAAAAAAAAGGACAAGTAAGACATTAAACTAGGTGAGATTGTATATGGCCTGAAAGACATTTTTGTACCTAAATAACAAAAATTCTGCAATGTTATCTCAGCCTGTGATTAAGTGTGAAAAAGTGGCTACTGATAGGACAAATTAGGAGAGAAAATACAACAAAAAGACATAATTAAACTGCAAAAAAATATATAATGGATTTGTTTTAATAATGACAATTAAAATTTAAAAGAAAAAGAAAGAAAAGCATTTATATTGAGGCTCTCTGTGCACTTTATTTAGGTAGCCTAATAAAAGTTGTTACTATTAACAATTGTTTTTCCTCTTTATATAACTGGATTAGCAATGCCACACTAAGTGTATTTCTGGTAAATTACCCAGAACCCCAAGAGACTTTTCAGTTTATTGTTTTGTGCTTCAAATTTTACCTATCTAGCAAATGTATTTGCAATTTGCTGGCTGTTTTCAATTTTATCTTGTGATACACAGAGGCTGTGAATTATAATGAACAAATAACTATAAGCATTTGTCACACACACAACTGAGAGGAAGATATTCCATTTGTGGTATTTGTGGTATTCTTCTTACTGTTAAAACATGAGATCAATTATGATTTTTAGAATTAGCTCCAGGTACTGGGAGATGTTGCTCACCGGCAAAGTGACTATGGTAGTTTGAAGGACAGGTTCTCACTACATGAAGGGGAAGATTAGCCCTGCTAAATGCATTTATGTGCCACAAATCAACATCAGAATAACAGAGGAAATCTTTAAATATGACACAGGAACAAGATTCTTCTGGTGCATGATTGTGTGACAAAGACATGATCTCTTTCTCTGTGGACTTTGCCAGCCCTGGACAGATGGAGCATGGCAGGGGCTGGAGGAAGGCATTATAGGGAGAGCTGTGTGCTGTCCCTTGCTGGGGACAGTCTGTGGTGCCGTAAGTCTGCAGCACAGCATCAGCAGGAAAAACCTGCTGGGGATGAAGTCCTGACATCACTGACCCTGGAAAAACTCCCAGAGACAAGATTTTTCCCCAATTTTTGATAGTTTCACATACTGTACAAACCAGAAACAAGATAAACTCGTCCTAGCTTACAAAAGGTTTGGGGTTTTTACCTGACCTAGGTAGTAAAGCTGTTGCAAGTGTCCCAGACTTCAAGGAGGTATATAATTCTTTTTAAAAGTGGAATATGTCTTTATATTCCCTAAGAGATTGCTTAATGTTATCGCTACACTGTCACTGAAAGCCCTCTTAATACTATAGCTTAATTTGCACTTTTACTGAAATTTCTTGATGAAAAGATGACGTATCTTTTGTCCTGTTCCAAATTAATGAAAAAAGTTATCCTTTGTTGCAGAGAAGACATGAAATCTAAAGCTACCTGTCATTAATGCTTTTTAATGCTTATTCTATGAAAAGTTTAAATTTAATCTCCAGAAAGCTGGCACCATTCAATTTTAAAGACATAATTTAAATTTTTTACTTCAAAACCTATAAGATGCATATCTATTCACTTTTATGGGAAACTTTGATAGATTTAGTCCCTTATGAACTTCATTTAAAAATACATGCATTTAAATGCCAATTGGGACTTTTTCTAGAGAGCTAGGAATAAAAGTTTTAAAGTGGAATTCAGAAAGAAGAATAAAGTTAATGTTTTTATTCCCAAGGTAACTGAATCTTTTCCAGATATTACTGGTACCTGCTACTATCTCTACTTCTGGTAAACAGAACTATTTCTCCTTAGATTATATAGTTTACTTTTCAGAAAAAAAAACAAACCTAGGTATTCTGACAAGGAAAAGGCCTCTGAAGAATAATCAAACGTCATTTTTATCCATTGGATCAATGCTTTGTTGAACCTAAAGGTGTTATACTATTACAACTTTTTGTTTCACTAGTCTTGATTTCTGCAGCAAGATGCTATCAAGAAGACCATAATGATTAATAATGAAACTATCACACGCCTCAGTGTATTATTGAGTCCTGTTGAAAAAAGGACTATAATTTTAAACATAGATTATACTGTTGTTGTTTACTAAGTTCACTTTTCAGAGAAATTTATCATTGAGTTGGAAGAATTTTTTTGCTGGGGCTTTTTCGATTATAAGTGTGCTGGTTCTTTAATTATGCATAATAAATCACGTCAGATTTTCAATAGATCATTCATTCACTTTAAATCTTGGATTCTGTAAAAATAATATGTCTGCTCTGACCTCAAATATTTTGACCAAAAAGGCAAAACTTTAGATCTGAAATACTAGAAGAAATTGTATTTATTTCTTTCTGAGCTTACAAACAAGAGATACCTGGAGGTAAGAGTGCTCAAGGAATATTTGCGCTTTTTTGTAACAATTACTTAATAATGTATCATCTGTCTAGCCTATGTCAACTTTTCAGTCTCTGTAGAACTTATCACAGGAAAAGACCCAATCTTCTATTTTTTATTTATTTTTGTCTATATTTTAATTTTTTTTCCTTTTGTTTTGAAAACGTTAGTGCAAGCCTCATTGAATAAAGTGGATATTCTCTTTTCCTGTATAATCCTGGGAATATGGTAGATTTTTTCATTGTACCAAGAAACACAGATTTCTGCCAGTAGGATAAAAGCTAGCTGTAAAGGTTAGTTTGGTTTCACAGGAATTGCCTCTCAGGTTATAATTTCAAAGGCCCAGTGTGCTGTTAGGGCCAGAGCTCTTTTAGATGGATAAAGCCCTAATAACTTGAAACATAGTAACAGGGGTAAAACTAAAGTTACTACATTGTTCTTCTTCAGGTAGTGTGAGATTCACTAAAAAATTTGCAAGTCAGGGAGAATGTGAAGGCTCAGCTGGCAGTCAATATTTTTTTTTCCTTTCTGTGAAGTCTGCAGCTTTTTTCTATATATAAGCAGTCTATTGCAATGTGATGAAGAACTAAGGTTTCACACACTTAAAGACAAGTGATAAATTGAAATGACATGGTTCTGTTGCTAGTTTACTGCTGAAGTAATCCAAATAACTTTTTATTTTTTGTTACTGTCAAATTAATTTGTGTAAAATGTGCCAGGAGAGAACTCTAAAAGCAAACCAGGGAAGATAGATATCCCATTTTAATTTTCTTCTTTTTTAGTACATGACTTACTTCAGGCTGCTGCACTTCCTGAAACTTCAAACTAAAACACAGTTGTGAAATAAGCCTTCCATACAAACCACACCACATGGAAACACAAATATAAGAGAGTATTCAAGAGACTATAATTATTTTTTTTCTAAGAATATAGTTCAAACATGAAATTAATGCTACAACAGAAATGCAAGGTTTTCTTCTGCTATTACTTTAGTTGCAGCTTATTCATTGCAAAGCACACAGTTTGGAACAAATTTGCAAGGGAAGAGTGAATATTAGATAAAGAAAAAGATATGAGCTTTATGGTACAAACTCTGTTTCTAACTTATGTACTAAAATCAATTTCTTGAACAAGTTTCCATTGCACAAACATACCCGTTTTTCACTGGTATGTGTACAACTAATGGGGCTAGTAGTGCACCCAGAAGTATTAGGAAAGAAGGAACTGCAGACTGTAAACAAATGCATTTACCACTGCTTCTTCTTGAAACCGAGATACTGTGACAACAGAAAAGTATTTATGAAAGATTTACAAGAAAACTCTCTCAGAGAACCCAACAGTACGTGGTCTATAGGAAGATGTAAGACAGTCCAGAATGGGATCCAAAGTGAATAAAAGACATTTCTTCCTAACTTGCATCATTAAGTATAAACATGAAGACTTTACTCTTCATTAGCATTGTCCTGTCCAATCTAAATATTTTTCATTTAACAGCTAATTGCTTTGAAATACTAACTCTTTAATTTAGTATAATAAAAACTCTTTAATTGAAAATACAACTTCTTTGACAATTGATGTGAACAAAAATTCACTCTGATATTACAAACATTTTAATAACCATGAAGGTTAGACTTTCTCTTTACATGGCTCCACTCACTAAGTATAATCAGATCTTATATTAACTAAGGAATGTTTTGAGTTTTGACCTTATGCCTTCAGTGATGCAGGTAGAACTCTGAGGGCCTCCAAAACTCCTCTAAAAATATATAACAGCTGAAAATGCCTAAGACTTAACAGCATATTTGAGTACAGATCTCATGAATATGAAGCAATTTCTTAAGTTCTGTATTACAGGACTTACCAGAAAACAATACATGTCTGAGTGAAAACAGTACATTGTGCTTGTCAAAGGAGAGTGTTACATCTCTTTGCAGCTTAAGGGTACAGAGAACACAGCAGTTGCAGCAATATCAGGAACCTTTGGGGGAGCATGCATACTTTCACTCCAAAGTGCATGTTCATTTTTTTACTATTCAGTCTAGAAGAGTAACACATGTATTTCTGACTTATCCTATGTGTTGAAACCTACTTTAGCAACATTTTGAAGAACAAATTTCAATTAGTGTCTCATGATTCTGACACAATTATAAGTCTTGAAAAAATGGATCCTGGAATGCCTGTGTCTAATCACTGAAAATGCAAAAAACATCATCTGCTGTGCTCTTTCTACCTGCCAAAGCCTCTGAAATGTGAAGGTGATCATTACATTAGGTGTAATCTGCCAAGGAGCAGTCATGGAGAATTTTGTAGGTAGTTACTTCTCCTGATCACTCTCTTTTTTCAGTGTGTTACATCTTGTTTTGGTCATAGGCTTCCCCTGGCTTTCATTAGATATAGCATGTATATGGCCAAAATTCAGTGTTGGATACCAGTTTCGCATCTGTTACAGAGTAGTCCAGAATCTGCTATTTTGGCACCGAAATTATACAAATCCTGTTTTTTAATAAGTTGCAAATTAAACCTGAATTTTAATTTGCATAATATGAAAATATGTGAATATGATCAGGCATAATATAGAATTGAAAGTACTAAACTGCTAAAGAGATAGTATTTGAATCTTTCTGATAATACTTTTGTGCATTTTTAGTGGAAAGAGGCTGAGCTTTTGGCTTCAAAATTTCTCACTGGCTAAACTACAAAAATACTGAGTCCTGCTAAGGTGATCCAAAAGAAAAATTGGGAAGGTTTGTAGCTCCTTGCTTTCCTATCTTGGCTGTGTACCAAATCAAAGCTATATTCTACAAATAATAACTGTGGCAGCACTGACTAAAGATTTTATTAAGCTCTAACAATGTATGATATTGCTTAAATACCACTTCACACACATTAATCCAGTGGCTGTAAAGCAGTCATTGTGGGGAACATTTGCTATGATTTTCAGAAACACCAGGGAGTGACTCTTCCAGAAGATACCTGATGGCTCATTTTACCATCATGCAGCACTTAGACTTTTTCTTTCTTATTAGTTTGACTGCTGCTGCACAGAATTTTGTTATTAAAATTGCGTGGCTTCCACCAGAAGTGGAAGTGTTATTTTGTAGAACTGTAGATTTCCCTTTTGTTTCTTTCTTCATTTCTTCATTTGTTTCATTCTTTCTAATTATGGATCAATTATTGATCCATGATCCATGAGTGCAAATGTTTCATCATCTTCAGATTTATATCTTTGCTGGGAAAGAAATATCAGATCTTATCATCACATGATGTTAACTACTACCATGGTTTCCTTCTACCTTCATTTCAACAAGTGATATCTCACAAGTATGATGCTTACAAGTTAACAATCCCAAAACTTGTAATCTGGTTTCCCAGCTTCAACAAGATATATTGCATGGAAGAAAAGGCAGCATTGGTATAAGCTCTAATACATACATATTTCAGGACAGCATTCATTAAAATTATATTAATTATATTGGCATAGATTATCTGGGTGAAAAATGCACTTTTGCAATTAGAAAACATGACATTGAGTTACGGATCAGCTTGCAGGCACTGTTATGCAGGTTTACATGGAACTTGTCCTCATGACCACAGAGAGCTGTTGGTCATCTGCTGTGAGATTTCTACTTTGCAGCAAATGCAAATAAACATATTTTCAGTAATTCCATCAGGACATATATTATAGTTACATAAATGGTGCATAAGAGGAAGAGGAAGCTGTATAAACTGCACAGAAAGTACCATGGAGTTACTGCTATTCCATGCTTCTACTAATACCAGTTTCCTATTATAAACAACTCTTTTTCTGAGAAAAATCTCCAGATTGACAAGATAACTAAAACTGTGCTGGTTCCTGAATCTGATATTGAGCTGAAATAGCTCTTAATTGAAACCTACATAAAATTTCAAACCCTAATAAATGCTAATCTGCAGTGCCCAAATCCTCAGAGCAAGTAAATTAAAATAACTATACGCAACTTTAATTAAGTAACATTATCTCAAATAGCAATCAAGGGAAGAGAAATATATTTTATGATTTGTTTTGCAAACATATTTACTACTCTGTTAGTAGGCATTATTCCTCTCACCAAATGTAACATTCTATGGGAATTACCTCTCAAGAATTATTCTTACTTGTCTCTCCTGCAATGAAAGAGACAAAAAATAACTTTAAAATTGTGCTATCAGTCTGAAAGTTTCTCTGACAAGACCATGATTATGTTCATCAGAAAACTATTTCTATGCTTCCATAGTTTGAATTCTTTAATAAATAATAAATAAATGTGTCCATTACAATTGTATTTTTCAAAAAAAAAGCCCACACAATTTGGAAAATGCTTTGATCACTTGGATAACAATCAGGAATTAAATTATTTAATAGCAAAACTTCTGCTTATTTAAAAATTTAACATATTACTGAAATTAGTTGTCAACACCAGAATCAGCAAAATTATTCAGTTTGAACTGTGGTGCTTTATTTATTAAGTCTTTCAAAATAAGAGAAGGAGAAAAGAAACAGCATAAACAAGAGAAACAGTCTGAATCATGCAGGCCTTTGCCTTTATTAAGATGATCTTGTAGACAGAAAACTATATAAACACGCATGTATGCAAGATCAGGATCTGAGTTCAAATCAGATTTAGCTCAAATTAAATATTGCTGTTTGTTCCATAATATACTTATAAAGTTTGAAGCACTGCTTAAAAAAAAAAAATAAAAAGGTGTTTGCTGTTAATATAATAAGATAGGATTTGAGGAAAATTTTTCTTCTCTGCTCAGGCTGAGCTTTAAACATGGCCAAGTTAGGAAAATTCATGCTATCTAGTATGTTTTCCAAACTATTTTTTTTAGAACAGAGGGAATACAAATAAAGGTTTGCAAAGAAACGTTTGCACAACCTGAAATGCAATTTGATGCCCCTGATAAACCTGAGAGACTGAAGCAATAGAAAAGTATAATAAGTACATTTACTGTTTTCCCAGTCTTGATAAATGGTTCCATCAGTGTTAACACAAAACTTTTGTCAGTTTACTGTCATATGTCCTAATGGAAGAGTTTACTGACAAAATAAAAATTTTCCCATATGCACAGACACAAATAGGTAGAAAGGGACATCTGGAGGCTATCTTGTCCAGCCTCCTTCTCGGGAGGACTCAGCCAACTCAGGTTGCTCAGGGCTTTCTCCAGAGAGATTTTTTTATGATGTCTAAGAATGGAGATCTTCCAAACTTTCCCAGTAATCAATGCAGGACTTGACCCACAATGAAAAAAAAAAATTAAATACTTTAATGTCGATTTAGAACTTCCAGTGCTGTGCCTGGTGTCTCTTGTTCCACGACTCCGTCTCAGAGGAGCCTGACCCTGCCTTCCCCATACACTGTGCAGCAGCTGTTGGCAGGTGGGATCTCTCCTTGCAGCCTTCCCCACCTGAGGCTGAGCAAGCCCTGTTCTTGAACCTCTACATCACATGCTGCAGATCCATCACTGGGGTCTTTCACAGGGTTCATTTCCCTATGTTACTGTGACTCTTGCAGGGAATCCCCAAAGCACAATGCTCCTGAGTGTACATGCACTGAGTGGATTGAAAACAAAATTTCCCTCAAATAATTCATACAAGTATTGGTATATTACTCACGTTTTTATAATGTTTTGCTTCAATATGAAATAAACATACACTTGTAAATAAATAAATATGAATTGGTTTGCACATTCACTGCCATACAAATACACATTTTAAACATCCCAATATGATGTGCAACCATGTATACAAGGTGCTATAGTAAAATAGTCTTATTTTAGGATTGGGACCTTAAAAAAGCATTTATCTTATCCCTAAATGGAATCAGGTACATAATAATTTCCTGTAATTCTGCAAACTAAAATTTAGAACTTTATTTTAGTGATCACTGACTGAGCTTTGACAATAATCTATGTCCAAGGAAGTAAAAATATAAAGAAATAAATATATTAAATGGTATTTTAAATGATGTCCTGGCAAATATTAATATGAACATCAGCATGAATCAAAATTGCCTATACAGCTAAACTATAGAGAAAACAGCAAAGATTCCTTTGTGCCTCATTTCCATCAAAACAAGTAATTTATTTGATTCTATATAGACAATATAATGTTACAAATTCTGCAGACTAATTAGCAAATATAAGGGCATTTCAAGCTGTAACTTGAGAGAAATAGAATTGTAAGGAAGCTGATGAAAGAGTATACAGGGTTTAGCAAATGATTAGATTTGAATGCAGAGCTGTTCAAATTAGATAATTTAAAATGATGGCATAATTCTGGCAGCTCTACAATCTCTTCTAATATTTCATTAAATAGATCTAATACTCTTTCAACATTTTTTTTTAGTTTATTTCAATATAAGTGATGTCAAAAACATGTAGGCTGCTCAGACTACCATTCTTTCCAATGTGATTGAAAAAGGTACTTGCATTCAGAAATACTAAATACTTGCATTAATAATTCATTGTGCTTGAATTTATTACATAAACCCTATTCCATAAGCAGAATGACTGCAACTTTATCAATGCTAAATGAATTACATTTACAAGTAATAGAGAAAATTAGCTAGAATGCATAAAATGTTTAAGATTTGACATAACTAAGACAGAAAGTAAACTTTCCATTGCTAAGAAATAGAGTTGCCTTAATTGAGAGCTTTTACTCACATGATGATAGCCAGGCTGTTTGAAAGGTTAATTTTTATGCACTGGTTTAAATTGGAGCCAAGCTAACTATTTTATTTTTCAAAAGAATCAGGACAGCTATAGGGGACATTTTATTCCCTATACTGCAAATTCAGTTAGTCATGATAATTTAATGGACAGTCAGGCCACACAATCTTGTTATCAAGGCTCCCCTTCAGCAGCTCCTGGAGTGAATTGTCGTTCTCCATAGACAAGCCACCATCTCAATTTGCAACTCACATATAGTGTTCTCTCAAAAGGGACAAGCATATTTACCCTTCGAGCTTTATTTATCATTAGTCATAACACATAATGTCCTATCCATTTTATTCATCATAGATTTTTACAAGTTCAAGCTGTGCATGCATGCTATTTACTACTGGTAACCATGCTCCATATGCAAAGGCTTTTTTCTGATTGTAAACAGTTTCACCTATTTCGTTTTTGCCAGTGGCCAGAGATAAATATGGAATGGCATTGACTGGATATTTGCATTACACGTCCTATTTAAATATAGCTTCATTTCTTCTTTAATACCCAAGAGAGAAGTAGAAATGTCACTGATCTCATAATAGTCATGCTACTCTCCCAGGCTACATTTAAACAGCAGAGCAAAGGTGCACTGGTGGCAGCACTAGCAAAAAGAAAACAGATGGATCTGCAAAATCTGCTAGCAAGGTAATGCAGATAAGTCCCCAGCACGTCATCCCCAGCCTTCACTGATTATTTTGTCATCGCTGTTTTCCTCACCTACACTAACTTTATGAGTGTACGCACAGATAGGTTTTCTTGCTAAAATCACACTTTTGTATTGCCACCTTTGACTATATCTTCTCCACTTTGTTCTACACTAAGAAAAACAGGGTTTGAGACTCTGCTTTTGAAACCGTTTGTCTTAAGACTCTTTAAATGGCTGCTTGGAGTTTGGGGACACAAACAGGGTCAGCAGGTATTTCAAGACCTGGCAGAAATCTCTGAGAGAAGTGTTCCCTACCTAAATGCCTTATTGTACAATTTAACACAGTGCTGTTCAGTGCGCTGCTGTGAGGTGGTAAACTCTTCCCACCACTTGCCTTAGAGGCTGCTCCATTTCTTGGAGATATGTAATTCTTGCCCTAGTTTATAGTTTGTATATGAGAGCTTCACCAGATGGCAAGATCATCACCAGGATGATGTGTACTTTTGGGATATGTGTATTCTTTGTTTGCTGTTATGTAAGTAATTCAGAACGGCAGAAAGAGATCTGCTTCTTCCTTCAACTGTCCACTGAACCTCACTTAGAAGATGACAGAGCATATGAAGCAGAGGTACTCCCACAAGCTATTGGTTTAAATATTCCCTTTACCACTGCACTCCACTAGAAGTGTCATATTTCAGTTCAATTTACTGTCTTTTGAAATTTTCTTATTTTCTTTTTTTGACAACTTGTATTCGCTAACAGTAGTTACAGAGAGAAATACTAGCTCAGTCTAAAAAAATAATTATGAGGCCACATTCTATTACTGTTAGTAATTGAATTTGCCAATTGAGGGTGAACAGTTAAACCATTCCTGTCTCATATTTGAAAAAGATTATGATAGTCTTTGAAAATCAAATTAAAATAACTAACAACTCCAGCATATTTTGTTTGGGGTCAATCTAGTCTATAGTTTGCTAGCCACACTCTACAGGTTTGTGCTGCTAAATGAAAACATAGTTAAACAGACAAAAATATTTTTCAGATATTTTATTGCATGAATTTACAGTACAGAATTGCTTATATAGGCAATCATAAAAAAGGCCTCGACAGTAATGCTGACTAAAAGCAATTTAGTCATTTTAAGCTTATGAATGTAAAATTTCTGTCAAACAAAAAAGCTAGGCTCAGGTTCAATAAAATTTAGTTTTGAGAATAAACACATTAAAGATAGATATTTTTTAGGAAAAGAGCTAGGATAGGGACCTGGTTGGGTCAAAAGAGATGTTTTTGACAAGGTACTCAGCCTACCTGTGTTTCAAGTTCCCCAGGAAGATAAGAAGGATAATAGATTTTTTTTGCCCTTACACTGGATTGTGAAGCTTAACTCATAAAGAGCTTTATCCAAAGCTATTAAAGCCAATAGAAATCTCTCATTGACTTTAATGAGCTTTTGTTCAGGTCTTTCACATGACAGCTGTAAGCCTGCCATTGATTTCAAGCCCTAATTTTATAAAGCTCTTTCATATTCTCAGCTTGGAGGCATTTGGAAACATATAAACATATAAATATGATTATTATATTTACCAAAGAAATCTCCATAAGATAAAAATTGCCTGGTTAACTTTTTTCAATTATGAGAGAGCTTTTCACTGCATGTGTGTACATCCAGGAATAGATTAGTTATTGTATGCACTTATTAATAGCTGTTTCTTTGATACCCTCACATATTGGTTGCATAACCAACTCCGCATTGCTGGATGCCAGCTCTAAACATTTAATATAAACAAAGTACAGTTAATAATTACTTTTCCCTTGATTTAGCCAGAATATCAGACACAGAATATAAATTGTCTCTTTGCTTTTATGCTGATATTATCCTGATTGCACAAGCAAACACAATACCTGATCTGGCATAAAGTTAACCATTTAAAATTTTTAAAAATTTTGAAGCAGAAGAGTTTAATACTTCATCAGTTCTTTATAATAGCTCCTGCATTTCTGATCTAAGAAAGCAGAAGCATTTCCAGGAACATTAAATTTATATTTCCTATTCTGTTGAACTAAAACCCATAGTAAAAAGGCCCACCAACCAAGAAAATTACCAGAACTGAAAACAAAAAGAAGAAATTTCAAAAAGGGTTATCTTAATTATGTAAGCTATTCATTATCATATTCCTATAGTATGCCAAATAAGAAATTTAAGATAATATCATAAAGCTTGATTTGATTCAGAATTTAGAAACAGCAAGAGTCAATTTTTCAGAAATCTCTACTCTAGTTCAGGTAATTGAAAATATTTTCCAGCATTATGTAATTTTTATCTATTTAAATAATAGAAAAATATGCAAGTTCTCTAAATATTTTTTGGCTTCTATTCAAAAGAGCTACTTTTGCTATTAGGAATTGCTGACAGATTTCCAAACCTGAAACACATCAATATTAAAGCAATAGTAATAGGTATTATTTGCCATTCAGTATTACATGAAGTATTTTTTAAAAAGACAATGTACAATAGCCATGAACTAATTAATTTAGTCCAATATTTGGGAAAGGTAATTAATATTAAAGTTTCAATCATAACAGCATTTCTAATTCAGCACTAACCATAGATGCCCTCTTATTTTTGTAATATCAATTAAGGTATTTCATTCAAAGACACAATTAAGCAGAAAGGAAATAGTAAACCTTTAGAAACATTAGTTAAAACATTTTCATCTTATTTACACACTTCAGAAGAATATAAGTCTCTTCCTTAAAAATCCTAGAAATCCTTTAGTTCTATAAAACCAGGCAATAGCAAGATATAATTTATTTTATAACATTTTTGTGAACTAAGTAAACATAATTTAATCAGGCCAAGTGTTACAGTTTAGAAATTCATATCTCTCCAAAGGTGCATCTAATTTAGAACTTGATTGGCGTCAGGGTTTTTGCTTTATCAACCTAACCCATTAGGCCATTACACATATTGTTATTCTCCAAGATAAAAAATTATTCTAACATCTGTTCTCAATCTGTTTTTTCATAATTTCCTTTTATGCCCCATGTAACTCATTAAGCTCATCTACAAAACATTACTGAGTCTATCTACACTATAAATGTCTTTCTACTATACGATCACATAAAAAATTGAAAAAATGGTAGCCTATAACATAATCCACTTAAAATCCCCACTATTTCTACTGCATCTTTTGATTAAAGAAAACACATCTAGTTTTGAAAGTCAGAATTGTGACACACATAATGTTTAACCCATCTTAAGTGATCTATATTCTAACAAAGTGAGAAAAACATATCCACATCTTACTATTGTGCTGTCTATTCCTTATGACTGCTGCAGTCTTACGAGAAAAAAAATAATTAAAAAGAACATACCTTCTGAATGACTTGAAAGAGTGATTTTAATATTTTAATTCACTTGTACAAAGGAGCTCCAGAGGAGTAGAAAATGTCCCAGTAACCTAAAATCTTACATGTGTAGGATGAAAAAGAACCTGGGGTGCAGTGTGTCCTTCTAACTACACTTTCCATTTTCTTCTACACATGAAAATTTTCTATATTTCATTATTCTGAAGCTAGTTTCAAGCCCTGTGATCTTTTTTGCCCCTTCTGCCTGCATTCAACAATTGTTATTCTGATTTAATTTGAGAGAAAAATACCTATTTACAGCTGACTTGCCCATAAGGTATTCATCAAAGCAATACAAAGGTTATTATTCCTGCAGAAAGAGAAAGAATTCAATGTCAAAACCTGTTCTAGTAGCTCTCAAAAGTGCCAATGCTGTAAGAAAAGTGACATACTATCTGATGTTAGCTAACAATTAATGATTGATGTGAGGTCAAAGCCTAGTGAAAGGGATTTACTAATATTTATAAATAGCAGTAAATTGAGCAAAAATATGAGGGTATTTATATTTACCCCAACATTCTATCTTGCATGAAAGCTGCATGGTGCCTACCTTGAGGATTTTACCTTGTATGAATTTCTGTGTGAGCTGCTGTAAATCTGAAACCAATGTCCAGCTGCTAAAGGTTCTTTATGCTCTGAGTCTACATTGGCAACATATTTGTAAGTGATGACAAAGATCTATGTTGGGAACAGAGAGTGACTGAGAAAAGCTTACTAAGGGAGGGAAGAGATACCTGCATAGCATAGTCTGAATTAGATCCTGCAGGAAAGAACCTCTATAACTAGATGTTGGAAATCTTAGATGCTAGTAGAAGGAAAATAATACGAAAAAAAGCAAGAAATACAAGCACCAAAAAAAAAAAAAAATTATATAAACTAAAAGACAGGCATCACCATTACATACTCCAAACCAGACAATAGGTGTATTTTGTATTTTTTTCCTGAGAACAAATTATTTCAATTTAATAAATGGGCTAAACTTCCAGAAGACAAACTCATAAGGTCCTTGTTGTCATTAATTCAATAAGTCAGCGGGATGACTTCTGTATGAAATAGATGTGAAATGCATAAGGGTAGTCCACCCTTGACAACTCTCCTGTGACAAACAGTGTTTTTTTTAATAATATTAGAGGAATATCCTGTCTTAAAGACACTTTAAAAACCTACATGTGAAAGAGGGCTAAAGAAGTTTGTGTTTCCACAGCAGGATACCCAGCTTATAAAACCATTTCCGGCATGCTCGATTAAGTTAAAACAAGAAAAACAATCTATACAAAGTGTAACAAAACCAAAACCAGACACAAACTAGAGTTCAGAGAAAGAACTTAGTGTCTTCCTGATGAAAAGGTGCACACTTTTACCAGTCAAGAAACAGATTTTACAGGTTACATTTTCTTTTCATTCAATATGGAAAGGATGCTATGCAAAGAAAATCTAAATATTTATTCTTGTAAAAGTTTTGAAATATCTCCGCTATGGTTCACAGACCAATTTACCAGTTAACACTTGTTAAGCACAGTCACGGTTTCTCAATTCTTTATCCCAGCACTGGCACTAAAGCAAGACCAAGCTCCCAGGAGGGAACCATTCCAAATTACTTCAGCTGGCAAAATGTCCTCGGGGAGCATCTGTCAGCTACACGGAGCTGGCTCACCCTCTGGCTACTATTCCAGTATATCCCTCCAAAATTAAAATCTCTGCCACTTCTTCCATGGGGGGAATTTAAAGAAGTCTATTCTTTTTATAATAGCTAAGAGAAAACTCAATATCCACTGACCAAGATGTTTTCTAAAGTCTAATAATTCTCATGAAAATAAAATTACAATCACAATCAATTCATACTTGCTGTGTTTCACACATGCACAGTTTTTCATTTGCAAAATGTGACATACAGAAAATTGACTTACGGGACCAAAAGCATTGCTGTCAAAGCTGTGTCCATGGTGATCCCCTTCCACCCAAATATGACCATGTGGAACTTTCACATACTTCTTTTTGTATCCAATGGTTCTAAGCAGAATTGAAAAATATAGTTAGTTAAAAAAAATTTTTTTAAATTAAAACTCAGTGTTTTGTTAGGAAAATTCACATATTTATGGGTTTGGAATTTGACCTTGTATACAACTCAACACCTGCTTAAGAATACCTGCACTGAAGTCCTTTGGACTTCAAGAGTGTTACTCAAGTCAAAACAGATAAAAATTTTGTATGGGCTAGTTGCACTATCAGGGCCTGTTTACTACGTTGTTTATCAGAAATCACATCACAACAAAGGAAGAGACTTTTCAGCTAAATGTAATTAAGGGATTATGAATTCCATCTCTGTAGCAACAACATTTTGAACCATCAGATGTTATCTCAGGTAAATCATGGTGAACATATGTTGCAGTCACATAAAGATACTGTTTGAGACTGGTTTTCTACTGTGGTAGTGTTAGTTACTCATCAAAAATATACTGGTGTGTCTGAACTGGCCTCAGATTCAGAGCTTAGATTCCTGCAATGATTCTGTCCTCAGGGTATGGTTTCTTCAGCTGTAACAAGCTAAATAGGATAAACTCAAAAGAAACCTCTAAGAGAAGGCTAAGTGATGAAAAAAATGACTGATGCCATCCTCCACAGAAAATCATATTGCTGCAGCATGTCCCAATACTACAAAATGACAAACTACTAATTAGTACTAAAGCTGAGGTGCAGAGTATGCAAAATTTCTGTATTTAGTTCCCCAAGTAGATGTAATTTTCATAATGCCAGTCTGCCTTCTACTGCACACTTTTGCTTTCTTTCAGATGGGACCTGTTATTCTGCAGTCATTCATGCAGAGAAGTTGCTTTGCTTTAACCCCAGCCAGCAATTGTCATGCATGCTGAATTATTACCATGATGAAGCATTTACAGATGGGACTGCGAATAGCGATACCTCTTATTCAGTTTTGAATAAACAAGTCTGTTCACAGACAGAAAAAGACTTTTGATCTAGCTTGTTCCCTCCAGCTGCTGAGGGCTTTTTACTGTCTGGAATATATGCCCTCAGAGCAGAAGGCAGAAGGAGCACACTCCAAAACTAAAAAAAATCAACTGCAGAGAGAAAATTACCTTCACTAGGGGATTCAGCTGAACTGTGCAACAGCACAAACTGGGGATCTTCACAAGTCAAAATAAAAAAAATGGGCTTAGTGAAGTTTGTTTTGCTTGGGGAGAAGGGTGAGTATGCTAAAAGGACAAACTAAGCAATAACCTGGAGGCATGAAATATTAGATGAATAAGGAATCCTCAAAAGTGCATTTT
Source organism: Climacteris rufus (assembly GCA_013398175.1). NCBI lineage: Eukaryota > Metazoa > Chordata > Aves > Passeriformes > Climacteridae > Climacteris > Climacteris rufus. The sequence goes on along the minus strand of VZRZ01001796.1, from coordinate 230,072 downwards.
ATTAACTTTATTTGACTGTATTAGTGAAATAAAAATAATAATTACTTAATTTGCAAGTCACAACATCCAACCAATGCTTTTTCAAAAAGCTTATTTTCTGTCAGCTGAAAGGATGACCATGCCAGTACTATATTCTAATGGAATTTCTACATTTGTTTTCACTGGAAGCTGAAAAAACAATAGCCTATTTGCAGAAAAAAAAAAGACTGATCTTCATTTTTTTTCCAGAACAGTTTCATATTACACATTATTCAAGACTAAATTCCTAACCATTCAAAACAAAAATGTAAAACGGTCCTAGCTGGTAAATATATGATTTCCTAAACATAAAGAGTATGCTGTAATAATTCAATTATGCTAAAAAACCAATTTATTGCTATGCACATTTTTTTAATAAATATGTCAAACAGTTTGGATAATAAAATTATTTATGTTTTGAGATTTCATAATGCTTTGTCTCATTTATAGTTTCTTTTGTAAAGTGTCATTTATTTTACTACTAAAATGTTTTAAAGTATAGGTTGAGAGTTGTCCATTAATTCTGCTCTGTTTGATTAAACACCTCCAAAAATTATTAAACAGGTATCTTCCATCAGTGATAAAGGCAAACAACATCTAAAAAAAATATTTGATTTCCTCTTCTATTCATCCTCCCGAATACATAAGAGTATATTGTGATAAAGTTTTGTACCCTTACAGACTTCATGCACAAAACTGAATTTCACTCAGAAAGGTGAAAGGATTTGAAAGTTAATTCTGCTGACATGTTTACTTCATAAATGTCAGGAAAATAATAAGGCAAATGCCAGTCAGTGACTCCATTTCAGACCAGACACAATCTCTTATCCCCAAATAATCTCCTGCTTTATTATGATTAGGAAATCACTAAGAGGAAGGGCAGAAAAAGGTTTTGTAATAAGTACTTAGAAAAAAAAAAATTGGGAAAATAATGGTCTGCATGGATAGGTCTTGCAAAGGTTTTCAGAGACCATGTGAATATCTAAGGGTTTAACATAGGTGTATACTGTGTTCTTTATGGCCTAAGGCAAAAAGAGAAAGATTACAGTGTGCTGTAATTATCATTGGTTCTTTTCATTATTTCTAAAATATAGTAAATACATAATTCTTTTCTACTCTGGACATAAGCATCATAAACCAGAATATTTTTCTACAATTATGCAAAAGTAAAGTCTTTTATAGTGATTAAAGAGGAATTATATACAAATTCTAATATTGAAAAAAGCAGATGATTGTACACAAGTAGTTTTTACTTAGAGAAAATAAAATTAAAATTTACAACGCTAATAAACATATTAAGGAAATAGGGGAGAAAAGGAAATGGAAAAGAAACAGAAGCAGTAGTTCTAATTATCCATTTTAGTAGATAAGAGTGATACTTCATGGAAAAATCCCTTAACCTCAGCAGTCAAATGTAAAACCTTCTGCCATTTCATGTATGGGTTAAATAAATCATCAGATTTTTCCCACATATAGGCTCAATACAAAAAAAAAAAAAAAAATAAAGACATATAGTAAAAAATAAGTACCTGCATATCGGTGAGCAGAAGAGGCAAAAAAAGCTATTTTCCTAATATAATTCCTTTAAAATGTTATTGTAGTAATTGCATAGGGCAGTTATCTGGGGACTTTGTATCTTCTCTGACAATACTACTGCAAACATTGTTCTGTGGAACACCGTCAAACTTGAAAACAAAATTTTACTTGAGATTTTCACTGTATGAATTAATAACAAGCAACAGCAAAGGCTTGTGTTACAATGAACTGGATCACCTTTTTCTTGATATTGGTTTTAATTTTCAAAATAATGTCATTGTTGAGTTACTCCCTAACACATCAATAAACCACCCATGTAAGCAAACCAGACTATAGGTTTTAGAAAGCCATGTTTGGGTCATGACAGTAGGTTATTTTTAATTACCGTTGCAAAGACTATGTTGATATTTTTAAGAACAAAAAACCACAAACTGGGTTTTCTTTCCTATGAAGAGAGCACGAATTATTTCATAATCAAAATTAGTCATTGCCCCTCTCTTACATTAATTCTGGAGAAATTTTAACCTCTGGCCTAAATTGCAAAGAAGAGACTACAGGTGTGTGCTACATTGGCAATATCTAAATATACAAATTACCATTCATTTGTTTCGCTAGCTAAACATTTTAACTAGATATGCTGAAATAAAACTATTGTCTATCTTTTCATGCATTCCTACAAGACCAAATGTGATACTCAAACGTGATTTCTGAAAAGAAGCATTGAATCCACCCTTTTTATTAAGGATAGCCTTGCACACTACTGCATTCAGCTTTGGGAATTTAGAACAATGTAAAGGAATAACTGTTTAAGTGTAATAATCAACAGTTCTGTGAAAAATTAATACAATACAAAGTGAAAAAATACTTTGGAATGCTTTTAGTACTCTTCAACAATGTCTGCGAAACCTAAAATCCTCAAGGCAAATATCAGTTTAAAGTACAATTAGCTCATCAGGAATTTTATATCAATTCCCTGTGAGAAGTTTTGGCTATAAAGGAATTGCACTCAATAATGTAACATATTTTGAAAGTAATGTAAACCTCTATTTTTCTTTCTTATGTGAATGTCCTTCAATTAATTTCTCTGACTGACTGTAATCATGACGTTTGTTAGCTCTCATGCATGAAGTTTTTAATTAAATTTAAAAGATCTCTGAATGAATTCTGAAGAGGACAATTGCTGTAAGTAATAATTAACTTAGTATTTGTTAATTTCATATCTAGTTCATCAGCATGAGTTATAATCACTGAAAAATCTCTTTAAATTTATAAAGCCTCTACTAATGAAGAGTAGGCTTTCACTTTCTTAAATTTACTATCTTTGAAGAAAAAGTAAAATCTGTTTAACACCTCTCATTCTTCTCATTTAAAAGGTTTGTTTTAGCAATAGTACAGTCAAAGACATTAAATTACACAGATTTTGACATATAGTGTTCAAGCAAGTGTTAAAAACCATACTTGTGTGATCAAAAAAAAATAATTTCAGGTTTTACTGAAGTCTTTGACACATTAGTAAAAATCACCAATGCTACTATTGGTCGAACTAGTTGAACTCTGATGGGCTTAAGAACAGGGTCTACCAGTGTTGCAGTAATTTTCTTGTTCAGAACATAATAGAATTGCATTTATCTTTTTAGACATTTTTTACAGAAGTTGGTCTGAAATTCTGATTTAGTTTTTTCTTACATATGAGGTACATTTTGAACCTTTACAAAGTTTTTTTCTCCACAATTTAATAGCTAACAGATGTACTTATAGCTATCCTTGGCTGAGAAATAATTTCAATCTTGACAGTCAAAAATGAGCTCTATATGGAATTCTAACCACCTGCCTGCAAGCAAGAAAAATCTGCTTTTTTAGGATGCAGTAGCAGTGCCAAAGCAAGTAACTTGGCTCAGCTAAGCTGAGTGAGGAACAATTGCCTTCAGTTTGATTTGACTTTGAGAAATCCACAGGTCTCAGCAATCTGCATACCTTTGGGTACCATCAGGGAACAGACACTGTAGATCATGTCCTGTTTGCAGAGGAGATAAAAAAAACAAAATACAAACTCATTTGTAAAATAGGTAGTCTCTACCATACTTAAGAACAACTTACTCCAAGCAAAATGAATTGCTGTACACGATTTTCAGATTTGTATGGCCAAGTTTAGGTAGCATGGAGGCTACAGAGGTGGCTCTGAGACAAGCTACCAGAATCTTCCTTTATGTCCCACAAAGCCAATGACAGCTGACTCCAGGATGGACCCACTGCTGGCCATGGCTGAGCCCATTAGCAATACTGATAGAGCCAGAGGGATATCAGAGTTAAGTAAGGGGAAGATGTGCTGTACAAGAGCAATTTCAACCAAGAGAGTGATAATATATGTAACAGCTCTGCAGACACCAGGGTCAGTGAAGAAGGAGGAGGAGGTGCTCCAGGTGCCAGAGCAAAGATTCTCTTGAAGCCCCTGGTGCACATCCTGGTGAGGCAGCTGTGCCCCTGCAGCCCATGGAGGTCCATGGTGGAGCAGAGATCCACCTGAAGCCCATGGAGGACCCCATGCTGGAGCAAGTAGATGCTTGAAGGAGGCTGTGACTCCATGGGAAGCCCACTCTGGAGCAGGCTCCTGGCAGAACCTGTAGCCACATGGAGAGAGAGTAGACCATGCTGGAGTAGGTTTTCTTGCAGGACTTGTTACCCACAGAGGACCCACACTGGAGCAGTTTGTTCCTGAAGGGTTGCACTGCATGGAAGGGACCCATGCTGGAGCAGTTTATGAAGAATTGCAGAGTGTGAGAAGGAAGCACATTGGACAAGTTCATGGCGGACTGTTGTGGTGCCTCTGGGCGTGGCTTGCGACCGGGCCTGGCCCCACCGGGCCGGGACCTTCGGTTCCTTCCCCCCGCCACGCGGTGCCAGTCCTTTTCCCCCCCGTGCAGCAGCTGGGGTGGTGCAGCCCGGTTTGGCAGGGGCCATCCCGGCCCAGGGCGGCAGGGGCTGTCCCCGCCCATGCCCCTCATTGGTTCCCATGCCGGGTGTAGACAGCTGACTCACTGGCTGGTGCCACTGTCAATCATTGTGGTCCTCCGCACTGATTGGTTCTCCGATTTCCCTCCCCCGTCTCCGTTTTATAACACACCCTGAGCGCCATTTTGGCCGTCTTCTCCGCACCATGGTCCAGTAATAAAATGCTGCTGGCGATAAGCGGAAAAGAACCCTTTCTTGTCTCTTTACTTCCCTCCATAAATTAAACCACTGTGCGTGAGTTAAGCCTAGATCTGCGGGAGTCTCGATGCCCGGCTCGCCTCTGATTGGAGACTAGATAAGGCCTGAGTCACGTTATCTAGGCAAACGGGTCTGACGCAAAAGACTATGAGTTACTCATGATTTCTACCCGCAACAGCAACTGTCTCATCAGAGGGACACCAAGATCAAGCAGGAGAAGAGTGTGAGGGGGAAGGAGTGGCAGAGATGTGATGAAATGATGACAACCCCCATTCCATGTCACCCTGCACCACTGAGGGTGGCAGGAGGGAGAGAAAATTGAAAGTAAAGTTGAGCCAAAGAATAAGGGAGGGGTGGGAGAAAGGTGCTTTAAAGATTTGGGTTTATTTCTCATTATCCTAACCTGACTTGCTTTGTAATAAAATATACTAATTTTCCCAAGTTAAGTGCACTTTGCCCAAGACAGTAACTGATGAATGATCTCTCCTTGCCCTTATCCCCACTCACAGGCCTTTTGTTGTGCTTTTTCTCTCATGTCCAGCTGAGAAGGAGAAGGATAAGCAGCTTTGGTGGGCACCTGCTGCTCAGCCAGGGTCAACACATTTCAATGTGGAATTTTTTCCACATACATTCATCTTAATCAAATTCACAGAATGAACAAATAGAAAGATATTCCATTTCAAGTGACACCCAGATCCCAAACATGAACTTTACTGAAATATGACACGTACATTTTATTAGCGTCATTGCAAGGAATCTTACACATGACACTAAATACCTTCCAGCTCCTAAGAAATCTCCTTTTTCACTTCCAACACACACATATGGCCATCTGTGCCTTTCTACTTTAACTCTTCCCTTACACGCACATAAAGACATAAAGGCATGGCTATATATATGAAGCAACTAAATATTTTTTTTCTGAAGACCAACTCCAGACTGTGCATGGAGCAAGTAAATAGGTTAGAGAATTTTCTCCAGTTGTGTGCAGCTATTAACTTTTGCCTCAGAGCTGAAATCTGTTTTCCTTATAAGCTGCAGCCCCATCAGTTATTGAGAGGCCTGACTTTAAAAAATGTATTCAAGATCAGAACCTGGAAAGTGCTGGAGGAGCCCTCATGCTTGGGATATTTTTTCACAAGCATTGCCAGACCTGATATATTGAGGACAAAACCCCCAAAAGAAAACATGCCTAAGTGACAGAAATGACAGAATCTGAAACAAAAGACTCCCATTTAGTGAGATTAGGAATAGCCATTATGGAGGCAGTGATTCCCTCTGCTTATAGTTGGGCAATTTTTTTATTATATAAACCCTGCTTTACCTTTTGCAATGAAATATTTAGAAGTCTCAGGAAAAATGAATACTAATTTACTGGTGTCCACATTTGGAACAGAATTATGATTAATAAAACACCTCCTTTTTTAATAAATAAGCAAAGCAGTTAAAGCAAGCAGAATGCTGAACTACAAACACTACCTCTTTTTTCCCATCTGCAGCATTCCCGCCAAAGTGCATCAGTGCAGGTTCCTATGACTCAGCAGTGCTAAGAATAAGTAGAAATCGGATATGGAAAGTACAGGAGATGTTTGTAGCTCTGCTTCATTACTTAGATAATTTCTCAAAAGCTTGCCATTCTAAACAAAATGATTTAGCCATTTCTTGCTTCACCAGCATCTTTATAATGCAGTTAATTACTTTTAAAGCACATGGTATTCAGGAAAATTACTGGATTTGTGCATATTTACCTAAAATGATAACATGATTCAAAGGACAAAGAATAAGCCAGCTCATCCACTAGAGAGATGAGGCTCATTTCAAGCCTGACGTTCCCTTGTTATCACCCCATTTTGTATCAGACTGGACGCTGTAACAAAAAAGAGACTGGAAGTAATTATAAGAGAAAACGTGAGATCATTGTGAAATTCATAAAATTTATTACATCATTGCTATGAGTAAAAGTATACTCGATAGATCGATTTCCCAGAAAAAGATGCTAATCATACCTCTGAATCCAGAGATATTTGATCAAAACATACCAAAGACTTAGAAGGAGAAATTATTGTCTCTAACTCCCTTAATATCACATAATTTCTCAGACAATTGCTCAAGCTTATGTTCAAGATATATTTCAATGCAATTCATTTTTCTGTTGTTTCTTTCTTCTTTCTTTCCTGAATTTCCAAAATATTCTCAAAACACTCTTAAACTTTTTAATGAGGAAGCAGCTACAGAGCTGCTGCTGTTCCATATGATCAAAATTCATGATAAAATAAAACCTTTATCTCAATGCTCTTTACCTTCATATACCTCTTTCTGGAGAAGATTTTCATTATTTCTGCCATTCACTAAGAATGTTTCCCAAAACTATAATTTAATTTAATCTGGGATGATAACAATGTGAGTTGATAGCACTTCTAGAATTTATTTTATTTTCCTGTGCTTTAAAGACGTAGTATATTTCTAGGGCCTAGGTTTTGCCCCTCTTGATACTTTTACAAATATGTAGGTGCTTGTATCACAAAGGTCTGTTCTGTTGGTGCTGGCAAGCATTCTGTAAATTGATTCAAAAAAGCTACAGATGACAGAAGGTCTTTTCTAGGTCTTGTGAATGTAGAATTGTAGCAGCAGTACTAACTAGCAATGCCAGGGAATCTGGATTTTAAGGAAATAATTTCTCCTTGGGTAAAATTTCTTTTCATTCATTTGCAGTCAATTTTTATGATACCCATTTCCAGCCTCACATTGTCTTTCTGTATTTTTTTCAACTCATACTACCTGCCTTCAGAAACTGAAAAGGCCACTTCAGATCACCATGCACATAACACTTAGCAGCACAGGAATTTCCCTCTGTTCCCACCAAGCCGTGGCAGTTCCTGAGAGTTTTATTTACATAGTCAAGAACCAAGTGGCTACATGAAGTATTTAATACTGCTTGTCCCTGCAATGCAGAACTAATTTTGATCCCACTGCTAAGAAAGATCAACTAACAGTAGCTTCCTTCCCAGAGATGACTTTATCACTTTTTCCTATAACATCTGTGAGTAGTTTTGTTCTTGGGCCTTCTATTCTATACCCTTTATATTGTGTGACACTTTCTTTTTTTCCCAGTCTGTGTTTCATCTGTTTGAACACTAGCAGCATTCTCATCTCATGATCCTTTCCACAGCAGCACTCCTCAACCCATTCAGGAAAACACAGTTTTGGTGACTTCTAATGAAATTATCTATGTATGACTTTTGCAAACCTGATTTTGCAATAACAGAGATAACTCCAGAATCTGGGTTGGTTTTCAGGGTTTTTTTGTTGTTGCTTTGCTTGTTTTTTTGTTGGTTTTTTTTTTTTTTCCCCGATTGATTAAACCCATAGCAAAATACTGCTAAGGTGATACTCTGGAAAATCTGTTCACGGGCCATATTCCTTTCAAGGTCCCTATATAACTTACATTATTACCTCTAACTGTATTGAGAATATTATTTTAAATTATCATTAGAAAATTCTATATCTAATATCAATATGTATTTTGCAATTTATTCAACAGTGGATAGTATCTAAAGATGACTGCACATACTGTATATATGTGAATAGAAATCACTACACACTTTCACAAAATCTGTCACTCACATTTGCGATACTGAAACTACTTCATTCTTTTTGTCACCACATTCTCTTAATCAGAAGAACCATAATTATTTTCAGGTTAAAAATTGCAACAAAAACAAAACAGTAACTTTATGTTGAAAAACTGAGCAACCCTTATTGGTTGCATAACCTTCATTTACATGGTTAACTAGCTTATTGATTCAGGAGAAAGAAAACATACAATATCTCCTTTTTCTCTACAAATCTTTCACTTGTGAATCTGTCTGATTCCAACTGTCAACACTGCACCCTTTCAAGTTAAGATTATGAAAATTACTGACTTTGGTTCTTTTGTTAAAGTCCCATTAACCAAATAAGCATATCATTTCATTACCTTCTTACATTTCTCTACTAGATTATATTGATAATTAACATGACAGGTTTTTGCTAATATCATTAACAGCTCTTAACAGTATCATATCATATATTAGATGGGAATCATTTGATAGATTCATTATCATTAGCTTCATCATTTTACCAAGGTAAAAACTTACTAGTTATTCTAGATCATCTAAGTGAATTACCAAACCATGACATCAATTGTCAAATTGGAAATTTTATAGCTGTAGGAATGGGAGGATAAATACAGACCAAAAAGGTATTTGATAACAAAAAGGTATCAAAAATATTAATTCCTGCACCTTACACCCTCTTTTTATTAATAATGAATTAACTGTGAATATTTTCATTTTAGACACATTTGAAGGAGTCAAAGACAATGGTTTTGAAGTGAACTTCAAAAGTTTTGTAGTACTGCGAATATGAAAATTTCACCTGATACATATGTAGAAATGTTCTCTCAGTAATGTCTATGCCAGCCTAATAAAAGAGATGATTAAACTTTTTTCTAGATTATAAATTGTGGCATTTAACAATTTACTCAGCAGCAAAACTCTAGCCTGCAGAATCTGCAATTATTAAACACAGTTTTCTATAAAATTCTTCTTGTTTGAACTCACTTTTTCTACTCACCCAAATCCTCTCCCTTAAAAGTTCTTCTGCCATTTCTTTTTTGACAGAAACTGTCAAGGGAGAGGCTGCAGGCTGATCTTTGGTTACCTATCCTGTGTATTTACTCAACCTCAGCCTGAATGTTGCTGGCCATGCCAGTCTTCCAACAAACATGTTCTGTGAGATGGGGAGGATAAGGTGTACAGGAGGAGAGGAGAAAAAAGATTGGTTTTAAAATTCTTTGTATCCCAGAAAGGGAAATCATGGCATCTGCCACCTTGGACAACCCTTTTGGCCTGTTCCTCTCCTGGAAATGCTGAGTGAAGAATAACACTCTTATCTTCAAAAAGTGGTGACAGAGATGGTCACAGCAGCATTGGCTGCTCATCATTGTCATGGGTTACTGGGCTAGAGTCTTGCAGACCTCTGACTGCTGAAAGAGTCTGGCAATAGCTCTGCCTAGGTCCAGCTGTAGGAAATAATTCTCCACCCACACACTTCTCACAAAGAAACTAATCGTTATACTTTCTTTATTGCTTAGCACTAACCAAAGGTATTAAAATTTCCTAATCTGCTTTAGGCAGCATATGCAAAATGTGGAACTCTTAGTGTAATAAGTGTTTTTAAGATGTTTTGTTTTATTTTAATTTATGGAAGGGGAAGAGTTGTTATTTTTTGTGCAACGGAAGCCTGAAATTTCACGTCTCCTTCTGTTAATGTTTGTTAGGGAAAAATATTAATAACTGCCCTTTGTTGCTTTTCCTTTAGAAGTGTTCTTTCTTTTTTTAACAACACTACTATCAAAAGATAATTGAGAAGCTTACAGGTAAGTAATAAAAATATTAACTCTGTATTGATAAATATTTTTATGATACAAGTTATGATTTTGAAAAAAATATTTCTATTGCTTTATTTCAAATATGTGAGAAAAGTTATTTAATAGTAATGAAGATGTATTAGAAATAATTATACTTTCTGCTGAGAAAAAATCTGATATAAACAATGAAAAATTAAGGAAACAATTTACACAGTCAGCATAGGCTTTGGAACACTGATCATACCCTGGGAAATATAATGGAAATTAAGATCAATATGAAATTTCACATAACATAGTCACAAACTTTCCTAAAACTTCAAAAATAGGCTAAACACAGAAAGAAGTGGATTAATCTTTATTTTTTTCCCCAGTCTTTATCTCCTGCAACAAGAGTAGTTGTCATAAAAGCTTGGTTTGGCTTTAGACTTGCCTGATTTTAATCCCAAAAATTTGATTAAAAAATCTAAAAAACAATAGGTTTCATATGGTTGATATGGCTGCTGATAAAAGATTTGAGCATACATATGTAGATCAAACTGAACTTTCAAATTACAGCTTTGCAAGACTGTTCAGACTTTGAAGTTTCCCATAGCTTGTACAGATACAATGAAATTCAGCTTTGGTTTAGATATCAGCATTATTGAAAAGTATATTTGTATTCATGGATAGTTAAAATAACCCAGAATACAATCTGCAATTGCCAATAAATACTTTTTAAATAAATGTTGTGGTGTGAATTTTTTGGAGCAGTATCAGTGTATAGCATAGTATGAATTGTGACTAATGAAATGCCTTGAAACATGGTGAAAATAGGGCAGATCAACATGTAAATGTAAAACATAGAGTTGTAATACAGACTTCTCTGAAACAGCACTTAGATAACTCGAAAACAAACTGTCAAGAAAAAAAATAGGTAATTTTCAGTCTTTATCATGGAACCCTTTCCAAAAATTACATTTTGGTTTGTAAAATATTTCTTCTTTTTTTTTTTTTTTTTTTTTTCCTGACCAAACCTATAAATTAATGTGATTGGAGAGAGGTTTCATTCTTACTGTTACTGGGAAACATCCAGTGAATAGTATGGATTTCTTTTATAAAATATTAAGTGTTTAGTGCCTTCTCTACCACATTAACTGCTTGGACTTTCAGGAAAAAATGCATGTTACAAGAAAATTTAAGCAACGTGGGATGAGTTGCTTCCTGTCCAAAATAACAATGATCTGAATATGTGTTAGTGTTGCTTAACTAAAAATTATAAAGCAATGTGTTTAGTTTTCATCAGTCCTGTCTCCGGCTGAACAAGTTATCTGACATGGATCCCTGTGTGCTTGCTGACACCTGGCAGTGCCTCAGGTTCTCACTGAAAATGCCCACGGAGAACATGGCAGACTGATCATGGTTGCCTGGAGATTTTATCTGCCCTTTTGTAGGGATCCTCCAAATCTTCCAAGATGGATCCTACTGCCACATATCAACAAGCTAAAGTTAGACAATAACAGCTGTCCTGGGTCCTAGTATGTCCACCTTGCTCACAGGTCATGAAGGTGTGCACCTGGGTCCTGGGCAGCAGTAAGGCATTATTGTCCTCAAATCTCACTGCAGTGTCACATCCCAAGTAATTTTGGTCTAGAATAAAGACCCATGACCTTCCATAAACTGGAAGCATATGAAGTATTCATGTATTCAATAATTGATCAACAAGTTGATTCCAAGAGTGTTGATTCCAACAAGTTGATTCAAGACATTCTGTTCAAAAGTTCAAGCGGGGCAAGGTGGATAAAAGAGAAGTTTTGTTTGAATTAATCATTTCAATGTATGCGTCTGATACACACTGCTCCAACAAGACCCTTGAAATAATTTCTCGTAATAGACATGAATTACTGAATAGAAAGACTGAAAGAATACCAGCAACTTTAGATTTCAAATTTTAAAGAGTTCTCTCTAATTGCTTTTTTATAACTGAATTCACCTGTGCCTAATTCCATGATTTCTTCACAATTCTAATTAAACCCATTAAATAAATGATGTTGGTGCCTTCATCCCTGACAGACAGTACAAGCAGAGAATGTAGAGATCATAGCACATGACAGCTGGTTTTAATTTCTAGCCAACTGCCTAAACATTATTGCAAGATTCAGGTTCTTCCTCCTATTTTTAATCTTAGCTGAAATTGAAAAATGAGAGAGAAAAAAGCCCATTTTTAATATTTCAAGACATAACTTAAACACTGATGTGTGCATAAATAAAGGCACTTAACCTGGATGCTCTCGATGTAGCAACAGCGCCTTTAGGTGAGCAGAATCCCTGCCAGGATGAGTTTCAATGGTTGTACAACTCTCCCAAAGGACAGAGTTCTAGCTACCGCAGATAACCTGTTTCTGCTGGCTCCTCTGGGACGAGAGTTTCCCCAGGCGTGGTGTACTAGTGCCGAAGAGAATAAAAGGCTACACAGAGGGCTCTTCCCTGGGATAACAGCCATTTATTGTGAGTCCGGTGTTGCGTTCTGAGGGTCCAGTGGCTGGAGTAACCGAGAAGAAAGAGCAAGGAGGAAGCCCTGCAGGGCTCTTTTAAAGAGAAGTGGGATCAGGAAACGGCCAGTGGGAAACCGCATAGTTCAAAGTGACCAGTGGAAGGGAACTTTCCAGGACATAGCCATATTTGGGATCTGAAGTATGGATGCAGGTAACACAAGAGAAATACAGGATTTTACCACAGCTCAGGCAGAGGGTTCAGATATTGGAGGAAGAAGGCTGAGGGCTTTGCCTTGGCTTTCTTCCCACCAAAACCTGAAGCTCAAAAGCAGCAGCTTCTGCCAAGTGCACTGCTATACATGAACATCTGAATTCACACGTTTATTGAGAGGGCTAGCATGGCCACCTTGAGCAATCTATGTGCTGGAAAACTTTTCCGATAGTTCCTTCTACTGAGGAAAATACTTGTCTTGCACTACAACCCTGTGAAGCACTCACCAAGAGAATAATCAGCCAGAGTGACTGATGATTTCTGTCTCCCTCTGCAACTGTATGATTACTTTAAAGGGGAAAATGTGGTAAGAAAGAATTTAAGTATTTTTATTCTTCAAAGGAGACATTTTCTAGGAAGTTTCTACAACGAATGATTTTTACAGAAATAAAGAACTGCAGTTGGAAGTAAACATCATGAAAAATCTTGTTATTAGATTTGTATCTAAACATAGATGCTACTTTTTCTTGCTGTTTAAGATAATGTTACAGTATATCCAAAAATCATTACTCATCATTAACCTTTCATGAAGAGTATAAAAAATGCCTTACTCCTGTGTCTGAGCAGCAGTCCATGTAGCCCAATAGGCTGTCTCCAGCAAACTGAAAAAACAGACAGTGCCTAGGTAAAGCACATTAGCCTGACTACTCTCCATGAGCACTGAGATTTAATCTATCAGAGATGTTTGATTGTACATCATTGTATATTTCTTTTAGTACGTACTTACTGATCTGTTATCCATGAATTTAGCTAAACCATTTTTATATTTGCTTATACTGTCTGCCGTCAAAGCATTCTGGGGCAACATATTCCAGAAGCACACTATCTGCTGCACAAAGTATTTTCTTCCATCTTTTATAAATCAGTCTCCCAGAAGTCACATAATATGCCCCCGTTCCTGTTCCTGTACTGTGGGATTTGGTGAATAGTTCAGTTGGTCCATCAACATTGTTTTTGTTGTTTTTCTCTTTAAGGTCTCAATGTCCATCTTTAAAATCATGTCTCAAGACACAGGAACTGACCACATCATTTAGGGGTATTATACTCCTACACTGTTAAGGCAGTCTATATTTTTAATATTTTCTTAGTTTTTCAGCTTTGGAATTACAATTTAGATTAGTGGTAATCTAATAAATAGAAATTCTTAATTTAGGAAAAGTCTAATACTTTTCAGAGCAGCCTACTATTTGCCACATGAGCTCATCTGTAAGCATTTTTTTCTGGAAGAGCTCAGTTACATGCAGTCCAGTGTTGGGAAATAGTAAAGTGCTTCATGGAGCTTAAATAGATTTAGAAATGTGATCTTTGCTCTTAGGAGTAGATGTTAATAACAGTTTACTTTTTTCTTACAACCCTGGAATTTTATATTGCTTTGTTAAAAGACAAACCCTGCAAAACAGTAAAATTTTCAAACCAAAGATCATTAAAAAATAGCCTGAATTACCTGCAAAAGGAAAGGGCACTGCCCTCATTAATACCTCCACTACATTCAGTAACCTCACAGTCCTGAGTCAATTGATATTTCATTAAACTGGTATATTTCTCACATTCTCCTTATCAATTCTGTTTTCCCACTTAATGTCACTAAACCAAGAAAAATTTCATTCAATAGTCATTCTTGAAAAAGTCCTCAGAATTATTCTTTGATAATTTTAAGTATCAACAAAGAACCTAGTTCTGTGTCTGGCCATAACAGTAACTTCTTCATTATTCCCTCATGTGTTAGCAGGAGCACAAGTATGCTGAATAGTCTACTGAGTCTTGTAGTGTTAAGATATACTTGTCAAGAAGGGGAATTTTGTATTCATTTTTATAAGACACAAACTGCTACAAAGGAAGTATTTCTGACTTTGTTTTACAATCTTGCATTGTGAGAGTGAGAGAAATTAGATATTCTTGTATAGCAACAGAAAATCCCAGCATACTGGTATTTCTGGAAAGAAAAGTGTTATCAGCATGATCAGATGGTTCTAAATAAGTGAGAGTACAATGAGAGGAAGCCTCCTAATCATAACAGCCTGAGACAGAGACAAACTTCAAATTCTTATTTATAAGCAACAGAAAAGAAGAAAAAATCAATAAGTCAAAACTATTTCTACTAATGAGGGCCAGAAAAAATTTACAATTTAGGATCAAAACACAACAAAGTACATGTTGCTAAACATATGTTGAAATAATGACTATAAGGCTCTACCTGTTTTAGCAAAGTGCAAGAGTCAGTAATCAGCCAAAAGCTGAATCAAAGATGTGAGAAATAAGAAAAAATGAACATAAAATGTATCATGACTTGAACATTACTGTAAAAATTGTCATTACCTTTTGTCAGTATACATTTAAAAGTTGACATTTTACAGGTATCAGGAAAAGCAAAAGGATCAAGAATAAGACTTCAGTCTTGTAGAATTAATCTATTTAAAGGTTACAAATTCCAGTTTCAGATTACGAAATCAGGTTCCATAGGCTGGTGACTCAAACCAGCAGAAAATGTTTGTGTATTCCCACAGATCTTTACAATGTCCTAAACAAACAAGGGTCCTCATATGCCTGTCATTTTGTTCTCAAAAGAATATAATATAGCTATGATATAACTTCTGCATAGAAGACTTTACTATCCATATAGAGAAGCTGGCAAAAGGTAGGGAAGAATAAGCATTATTATGCATGTTTAGTAGACTGATCTGTTATGAAGATTGATAGGTTTGTGCAAGGCTGTTCAACAAAACTCGGATTTCCTAAGTGACAGACAAGACTCTACCTGCCGTGACCACTTGTATGGCTTTATTTATAAGGATTGTTTTTAACTATCAGTATTATCTTGATTTTTCTCAGCAATAGCTGCTACTATAATACATAAAGAGAATATAATTTGTATACATTGTTCTAATAACTTAGGTGTATAAGACCCAGTCTGCTCATATTTGTTCTTCAACACTGGAAAAAACAACAGTTTTATCTGAACCAGGGCCAATGGGCCACAAAGAGAAAAGCAAAAATACTGATATTTACATGTTTCCACCAGCTTCTTCCTTCAAGGCCATAGATGAGTGGATTTGCAAGGAGTTTTCCCCACAGGAATAAAGATACATCACAACAGAAAAGGAGGTAGGATTAAAATAACATGGCTTTGGTGCCACACACACCAGGTCAGTCACAACTACCAGCAGCAAGAGCTTCTGTCTCAGATGTTGGACCTTGCTCACCTCTTCAGTGGCCAGACAGAGATGCATTATGGCTGCTGGGAATGTGTCTCTGTGAAGGACAAAGCACTGGCATATACCAAGAAGCAATCAAGGGTCTGCATATTTTGCTAGAGTGTAGGGCTGGGATGAAGAGATTCCTATCAGAGTTGCCATGTTTTAAAACACACATGCTCCCCAATAGTGCAAGGAGAGCCAAGGGAGCCAACATTCCCTGCCTTTCTTTCAGATGAGCTGCTCCAGCACAATTTCCCATCAGTCATAATTTGTCACTTCTGCCGAGCATTAAGATTGTAATTAATTCCTCATGCCCAGCTATGCAAGGAAGCATCACTGTATAATCCTCAGTAAGTCACTCTCCCTGTCATAGCAGAGAATCTTTACAACAGAAAGAGGAATAATCTGACAGACACGTGACAGCTTAAAAAAACCTTCAAACATTTGATTCAAAGCAAAAAACAGGCACATTAATTTCTTGAAAGGATGCCTTTAGAGCTCTATTATATTGCACCAGCCTTTGACAGAGAGAAAGTAGGGAAGTGTTACATAAAAAAGTGAAACAACCATCACCAGGAAATTCCCGGCTCTTCCTATTAAATTAGTTAGTCAACATCTAGTTTAAAAGAGGGACAATCATGCTTTGTTATGTCCTAGTGCCAAAATTCCTAGGACATAAAAACACAATATGTGCTTTTCTCCAGCGCACACTCAGTTCATTTTTCAGCTTCTGACCTGATGAGTTACAACAAACACCTCAGTATGGAAAGTCAGTAGAAAGTAATAACCAGCAAAACAGCTGGTAGATCTGAAATAATATTCATATCTAAAAATCTACCTGCTATATTGCTGTAGAAATACTACAGCATTTGCTCTACTAAGAAAAAGGAATTAGCAACATCAAAACTACCTAACAGTAGAGTTACTGAGGACAAAGTAGAAAACAGAACTTCTAACCCAGTCCATTGCGCTGCCACTGCTAAGCAACTTCCAATTTATACCAATAACAGCTTAAAAACAGCTATTGGGAAATCTGGAAATAAAAAATATTAAATTCACAGCAGCCAAACAAATAATTTCTATTTGAGACTTTTGTAACTTTAGTTATTTCTTTTTTGTTGTTCTTTTTCTTCTTATATTTCTACAGGCTTTTATACTGCTTTTTATACACTTCCCCACTTCCTTTACGGTGCCTCAAGGGAAAGGCTAATATCTGTCAGTCTTGTTCCACAACTTTAAGGTTTCTCAACAACCCTAAGAAATACTTATGGTGACAGCATGAACCTAATAAGGGTTGAGTGGAGTCTGTCCAAAAAATTCTTAGTGTCCATTCCAATTGAACACACCACAAAACCTTGAGCACTGTTTTACTGTGATACAGCCCTTCTGTACAGCTGTACTCTTAAGCTCCATGTCATCTCTGCTCTCTTCATAGAATCTCATTTACTCACAACAGCCAGAAGAAGATTCCTCCATACCTCCAAGATGCAACCATTTCATAAATTGGGTTGCAAAGTGTAGTTTTGTGAAAAGCACATTAAAGCATGTTCTCTATCTGCAAATTCTGCTGTCAACACAGCTCTCTGATGCTGTGCATACCTGCTTCTTAAGAATGACAGCTTTTCTGATAAAAAACATAGTGCCTCTGAGAGCACATTCGTACAGGCACCAACAGTAAAAGGTAGGTGATAAGACACTAAATTGGTGAAAGCATCTGATTTTTCAGGCTGAAGATATTAGGAAAATTACTTTTTTTTCCATGCAGGAAAGTACAACTCCTGTCTTGCATGATATTCCTGTGGTTAGAGATTATTAGTAAACAATATGTATGTGTGCAAGATACACATACCATAAATAGACTTCAAGTGCAAAGACATGGATGGCAGCTTTTTAACACACTGAAAAAATATCATGAGAACACTATTAAAAATCTGGAATGGGTAATTTACAGCATAAACTACCATTAATGGAACATTTCCTGGGTCCATAACATTAGCATTAGCCTTTAGTACCTCTACTATATCACACACACAAAAAAAAAGAAAATACAAAATCTAAGGAAGACAGGCAGCAGGGAAGAAAACTAAATACTTTAGAGTGAACTCCTCTAGGTCCAAATTAATTGTAAGAGACAGGATATTTTATAGACTGGTCAGTAACAGGAATGGACAAGCACATAATGTTCTGATGTACAGACCATTCATATTCAGTTGGTATGTAGTTGATACAAGATGTACAATTATAATTCTTAGTTTTCTGTAGATTTACATATGTCCTGGGTTATAGTGTATTCTATTACCATTTTTGTGAGCTATTGAAACCAGTGTAGCAATGTTCCTTGCCCCCTGTCTCCTGTTCTATCTCCTGTTAATGGGCCCATCAATGTCTGCCTCATGACTCACAGACAACTTGCTTCTGGTCTATCTTGCCTCACCATCCCCTTGTGAGATGCTCTGCCCAAGGAGGGGAGTCAAGCATTCCCATGTGGGTATAATCTGGGGTTTGGAACAGCACAAGCAGCCTTACCTACTGGGTCCCCAGAGGACAGGAGCTACACAACCACCACTGGACTTTCCAAGAAGGACCAGACCTTTTCTACAGGATCACCGCTTAACAGAACCACTTCAAAGACAACTGCAGCTACCACCCAATCGGACTGCTACCACAACCCTGCCCGGCAGGGTGTCAGGTGTATCCCGGACTCTGTCAGGCTAAACCTGTGTTTCTGTATTATTGTTTTGTTATATATATATATATGTGTGTGTGTGTGTGTACGTGTGTGTATAAAGAACTGTTATCCCTATTCCTCATATCTTTGCCTGAAAGCCCCTTAATTTCAAATTTACAATAATTCAGAGGGAAGGGAGTTGCATTTTCCATTCCAAGGGGGGCTCCTGCCTTCCTTAGTAGACACCTGTCTTTCAAACCAAGAAACCCTAACACCAGGTTTTCTTAATGTAACAAATCACTTCAGTGTCTAATTTCAATTTAAAGCATTTGCGGCAATTATGAAACCAATGCTCAGTCTGCAAGTTTGACTGCTGTGTGTTTGGAAGATGGATCACATAAAAGTCTTCAGCTTGACTCGAGCTCCTATTCAGAAAATACAACACATAAAATTAATACTATACTTTAGCTTTGCATAAAATGTGGAATTAAAAGAAAAGAAAAATAATTTGCTTCTTAACAACCAGGAAACACTTGGGAACTATTTACCCCCACTCCTCATAAGCCAGCAAGCAAACAAGCAAGCCATTTTCTGATATACTGTTTTTACAGGTAGGAGTCCCAACAAGTGCATTCCTGTGAGCCATGGTGCTATTACAGCTATTGCTTTATAAACAAATTTGGAATTCAAGAATACTGAATTCAGTAAGAAGTTTTTCTCACTCATCAAATGTCTAGCAAGCAGCAGCATTTTCTACGCATTTTTGGAAGTCCAGAAAAGGCTCCTTCAGGACTTGGTTGGACCTACTAACCTGCTAGGAGTTGCAGAGCTAGCGAATTATTTCTCATTAGTCTTTGTGTGTTTTCTGCACAGATAATAATACTTCACTGAAAAATCATCTGACAAATATTTGACTAGTCTGATTATTAATAGCAAATACAGTGAGAAATAGCTAATTTCAGTGAGAAAATCTCAAGAAAAGCTTGAATTTAATATTTCATTACTTCTTGCATCAACTTTACATTTTTATGCTTGTTTGATGCATATTACTAATCAAAGGATTGCAAGAGAGAAAGGACAGAAAAAGGTAAAAATGTAAACTGAATACCAAGAATATAAACAGGACACTTGTTCAACTAGATAATATTTTTATTTTCAGTATTGTCCGTAGATGCTCTGCAATGCACAAATATGATGACAATATCTTTACCTCAAAGGGCTTGAATCTTGTTCAGTATACCTGCCTTGAAAAGCTAGATATCTCAGAATAGATAATTTTCTCATTTCTAAACCATATAAAGGATTGAGTTGCAAGAGACCTTAAAGATCATCTAGTTCCAATCCCCCTGCCATGGGGTCACTGGTTCAAATTTCTCCTGACTTCTAAAATTTAAATTTGGCCTATTGATCGGAAAATATTTTTGGATATTTTTTTCTCCTCAAAAGCTAGATATCTCAGAATAGAGAATTTTCTCATTTCTAAATCATATAAAGGATTGAGTTGGAAGAGACCTTAAAGATCATCTAGTTCCAATCCCCCTGCCATGAGATTTACTCTATCAAATGTCTTATCAGCTACCAAAATCCAAACAAGCATGAAGTCTAAAGCATTGTTCAGAATATTGTCTTATATTCAGAGCACTAATGGTCATAGGATATGGGATATAAAAAGTAAACTAGATAGCAATTACTCAACCTGTTTGAAAAAATTCCTATGGATTCAAATACAGCAACATAAAGATATTCAATTTTATACACCATATAGCTCCTTCTTCTCATACATTACATATCAAATATTTTTTTTTTAAGAAATTACACCTTCTTAGAAGTGTGCAATGTGGCACAGTTATTGTTGCTATGGTAACCATAATATTAAACTTTGTGATTTTTGCACACATATTCTCAGATATAATGCTGCTTTCATGTACTATTTAGTAATAAATTTTCTCTTTTCCCACCAGTCTTCCATGGACTATTTTCCATCAAGAGGTAGACTGCTCTCCTGGGTGATTTTTTGCCCTTTTTAAAGTAAATGGGAGTTCTACTATCAGCTTCAGTGGGGGTGCATCATTTCATCCCAGACCTCTGCTCCAAAAACGTTTTCTTAGGAATATGCCCCGAAGATCTGATTCTGCTTTCACTTAGGCAGAACAGAAAAGGGGACAGAGAAACAGAAAAAGCATGAATGCAAAAAGCAAGACAAAGCAAGAAAACAAGAGAAAGTCACAAAGCAAGAAATCAAGAAACCAAGCAAGTCTTCTGTTCCATGTCAGATTGATATGCTTTACATTATTTCTTTGGCAATTTTCTCATCATTCAGCTTAACAGCATAAATCCAAATGTAATATAATCAGAACAGTTCTTATGTCTCAAGAACTAACTGGCGTGGTTTCTGTCAATGACCTCTTGTCTGTTCTTCTTAAAAATGAAGTCAGACATTTATTAAAGCTCTAAATATAAGTTCAGATGTGCTGCGATAGCTGGGCATATCTAAAGGAAATAGTGTCCAAAGAGAGAGCATTTATGGCAATATTTTGACATCAAAATTTATGGGCCTGTCTGCTTTACTTTGCCATTTACAGACTGACATGGAATTTCTCTACTTGAGTTGACCATTTTAAGGGCTTATTCATTTTCCAACCTGTTAGTGCTGTACAAATGGAGATGCACTCAAGCTTCATGAAGGCCTGCTCAGCTCTGACAGAAATTATCTAGCCCTATAAAGGGGTGTATGTGTGTGTGTGTTTGTGTGTGTGTGCGCGTGTGTGTGTGTACCTCTACACATGCACTCCTGCACGATGCACAGGAACTATATAATCCTTGACTATGTCAGTCCCCAGCTAACAGATACTTCCCTACATAATAAATAATAAGACAGAGGTTTCAGATTTTGGCATTATTTTTTTAAAAAAACAGTGAGTTTTTTAACATGAATGAATAAGAATATTCAATTTGTAAACTCCTGTGAGTGACTCTTAGAAAGCTTGACTCTGAACACTTCACAGTCAGCAGGAGCTCCAGATATCCATCATCTTTGAAAGCTGAAGATTATGTCAATCTCCAAATGTCAAGCTTCTTTTTCATTTATTTGGTATTTATATATCTTTTAAAAGGAGGAAAATGAGTGATGGGGTCAAAGTAATGGATAAATGAGAATGATAAAACTCCTACTCTCTCAGCCTTATGTAACATACATAAGAAATAGCCTTTCAGTAAACACCCTACTAGAAGACCAGGGTGCCTGCAAAACACACAATAAAACACCTTAATTTACCTTAGGTGGTAAACTGTTTGGTGAAGTCTTCAACAAATAATTGAGTAGTATCTCGCAAAAGAGGTATTTTTTATGTTTTTGGAAGAATCGGTGAAATGGATACAGTACAGAAATAAAAGTAAACTAGGGTGGTTTGAAAGAAACAACTTTAGATATTGAATTGATTTTATTCTTCCACCATGTTCATAAAGCATAAAGCCTTTAAAAAACAAAACATAGGTTGGAAATACTGAAATGCTAAAAATTAACCCTCTTGTAGAATATATAATTAAAGCCAACTGTTTTTAAACTTTGTTCCTCCTGCCAATAAAAATCTATCCAACTTCAAATATCCACTCCTTTTATACATAACTCAGTAACATTTAAGCTACTTGAAAAGAGCAGGGGAACATATCAATGGTTCAAAAAGCTGACAAGACTACATTATTTAACATGTCATACTGGTATTTTAAAATCTCAGTGTGCATAGTTTTCTATTGTGCACTGAATAAACTGCTCAAACACGACTTTTAGCACAGTTCCACTTGGGTCTTTTGTTAGATCTCAGTGCTTTTCCTCTCTGGACAAGCCCAGATGATATTTTATTAACATTCTTTAAAATTTTCTTTTAAGAATTAAGTATTTTAAGTATTTGTTTTTCCTGTTATTCACTTATACATTTACTCCTGATAAATGGTAATGCAATCTTTCTTCTTTTGCCTGACTTCTCACTGAATCTGACTTACGATACTTCTTGAGTCACTTCAGTCCCACACTCCACTCTGTGGACTCCAAATCCCTGTCTAAGATAATCTGGTCTTCTCTTGACTTTACTGGAAGGGAGGCTGGGTTCTACAGTACAGAGAATTGGGTTCCTAAAACAGTTTATGAGCCACAGGGTTGAAGCCTATAGTAAAGCTTTCAATAAAAATATATTTGTGCCCAATTTGTGTTTGAATTAGAATTTTTTCACTATTAGAAAGTCAACGTTTAATTGTGTAACATTGTTCATACAACCCTTAGAAATTCTGCACGTATTCAGACTACTGTATTCTGCAGTTTGCTGAAGAAAATGTACTGATGATATCTGCCTGCATTCAAGATTTATCAAAATTTGCCTCCTCAGAATTTATATTTAGTCTTGGAAACTGGTAGATAAGTGGGGAAGTCTGGTTGCAGATGTATGTCTCTGCTGATACAATTTAATCTATTACAGCCCAACTCATCTTGTCACATTGCACCTATAGATATATATATTTCAGCACATGTCTGGCTCTTCCTCAGACATTATCACACATCATATTTCTGCAACAACTGACTGAAAGGTGAATAGTATATATTAGGCATATACAAAATATATATTAACAGATTTACTTTTCATCAAACCATGATGCTTGACATGCATTTTACTAAAGCAAAATCTCCAGAATTTTTTAAAAATTTGTTCCGTATTTTGTCAGTGTTATTTCCTTCATTTTGTTCACTGTATTAGTAGCAGCATCAATTGCTAGCCGGTAGATCAAACACTAACAGAATCTTTTCCCATTGCTGTGTGTTTGATAAAGATCATAGCCTTATAATATTTTTTTAAGTTTACATAAATATTCTCAAAAAATCCTTTAATTATTGCAAATACAATTTTTAGGTAAAACCTTACTGGAAGAGTTATCACACAAAATAATTAGATTCCACTGTGATTCTTGTTCTCTAAGATGTTAAAAGCAGCAATCAAGATTTGAGTCCCATTGTTAGATACCATATAAACTCATTAATTGGGATTCCACTTAGATAAATTTTCTATTTTAAATTCATTACTATCAAGGGAAACACACTCAGATGAATTATCATTCAATGCATCTAGCTTAGCAACTTATTTTATGCAATATAATTTTACATATCAAAAGTAGGAGACAGACTTGTGATTTTTAGAAGAAACACTCAATAGGAAAGGTAATTGGAAAGGAAACTAAGTTCTCAGTCCATGGTTGTGACAGTAACACAGTAAAAAGAAAGTGTAGTTCAGTTACTTAATAATCATTATATTTACACTGAACAATAAACTGATTTTTTTGTTCACAGGGAAGACAGAAGGCTGAAAGGCTCAATACTTTATGAGACTCAGCATTCTCAAAAAATAATTCATGATCAAACACTTAATTAAAAGAATTTTAATGATGGGCTAGGATCATAAACCGGAATAAAGAGGGAATGTGTTCTATATGATAGACTCTGATTGTATGCAAGAATGTTAAACAACAATGAGCAACTGAACAACATTTCTGCAATTATTTTGCACAAAAGATTTTAGTCATTATAGCTAATCAAAAAACAAATACGGGAGAATGTTTAAGGAAAAGAAAGACAAGTATATTTGAGAGATGTAATACAGAGATGTAGTAAGAGATGTGCTGCATGTAAAACATGAGGCAAGTAGACAATTCATTTGGTCTTCTATCAGTTGCTGAGGTCCCAGCTAGAGTACCACATCTAACCTAAGAAAAAGTGAAATCTAATGGAGACAATCCAGAATAGTGCAAGCAACTGAAATTCTAAAATAGATGTAGATCTCAGTGAAGGTCAAACAACGCTTCTGGGAAAAGTTAAAAAAAAGAAATGTCCTAATTTTATGCACACAGGGATTGGCTCTGATCTAATTGTTACCACAGAGTAAAAATATAATTGGGAAAAGTATTGCTAGTTTGAACAAAGGTCAGCTCAATGTCTATTAGCTGTCAAATCCATTGTCATTTACAGTAAAGAAAGGCAGAAAACAAAACCAGCCCAGAAACAGTAATTTTGTTAATATATAAAACTGTGGTGTGTCTCATCTTGAATACTGTCTGCAGCTTGGGATTACCCTGAGCCAGGTGCAGGACCTTGTATTTGGCCTTCTTGAACTTCATGAGGTTTACATGGGCACGCCTCAGTCCTCTGAAGGTCCCTCTGGATGTCATCCCTTCCCTCCAGCATGTTGACCACACCACACAGCTTGGTGTCACAACCTTGCTGAGGTGCACTCCATGTCCCTGTCCGTGTCAATGACAAAGATGTTACATAGCACACTGGGTGTTTTGGATGATACAGGTTTCAAAACATTTGAAACATGATCAAACGCAGGGAGGAAGAATCTAGTGAAAAGTTTATTCAAAGACATCATCAACCTCAAGTGAGGATGTTGCTCATAGTTAAGATGATATTATGGAAAAGTGTCCCTAGGTACCTGCCTTCTCTTCAAGTTCCCCTCTGATGAAGTAGGGTTATTCTGGGATAAGTAAGATCTGTCAGGAAAAATAGAAAGCCCTTAGATTTTTTTAGTCTGGAAAAATTAGACTAAGTGCAAGAAGCAGCTCATATAAACTACAATGCCATATTAAATTATTTAAAAGGAACAATGATAAATTTTTTTCAATAACTTTAGACACAAAAGAAAAGAATTGCTTAATTTTCACTAACATAATTTACTATTATAAATTACTATTAAAAATATTCTGGCTACATAGATAGCAAAGCACTTCAAGTCTTTCTGTGGAGGATGTAGAATAACTTTCATGAAGATTTAGAAGAATAAGACAGACAAACATTTGTTAGAATATCGTTGATATTTCTTCTTTGCCAGAAAACTGATTAGCCCTTTCTTCCAACTTCATTTGTATTTTATGGCTACAATTTCCACAGGAATAGATGAAAAATGAAAAGGTATTTCAAAAAAAAGTGCACCCTTAAAATAAATTATGAATTAAAAGAATTAATTAAGTAAAGGTTTCAAACAACACATTTGTTGTTATGCTGACCGCTGGCTGCCCGGTGGCCTGGGCAGACGACAAGGATTGATGTTCCAGCAGCGGGCAAACCAAGATCCTGTCAGCAGCTGGCAATGCTGTCTGCAGGAGGCAGAACTGAAGTCTGGCAGCAGTGAGTGTGTTACTCGGCAACAGAGGCGTGAGCAAAGGACGAGAGAGGGCCTTCGCTTTGCCTACAGTCCCAACTTTATTCAAACCCCAGGGGGGGCAGAAGGTCTGGTTGGAAGGAGATGCTAGGGAGAAAAGGCAGTTGGGGGAATGGTTACAGTGACTTTTAAATTGGGGAGGAGAGAGAGGGGAGCAAAGGAGCAAACCAATAGGGACATGACAAGGGGTGACAAGGGACCAATTACAGAGGGTTGGGAGAGGAACACATTTGAATCAACCAAGTCTAAACCAAACAGAACAGAACTTTCCAGAGCTTCATACATAACCGAAGAATTGCATTAATAAACATGAAGAGCTGAACCAATGGGGATAAAGGAACAGAAGCTTCTGGAACAGAGGGAGGAGATGCCGCAGGAGTGACACCCAGTGGGAGGCAACCCCTAGACCAGGATCTCTCCCTCAGATCCACCCTCAGGGTCAGAGTCCTGGGTGGGGAAATCCACCCACTTTGTGTCATTCAGCCCCAAGGTGGGCTGGGCCACCGCAACAATTTGTTGCTTCATTCTTTCAAAGGATGTGATGAACAGAACTGAAGGTTTTAGAATAAAAATGTTCTGGCACATTTTATAATCTAAAATCTATTAGATAGAAAGAACAAGAAAGCCCGAGTGATGGAAAATTAAACATGAGTATGGAACTGAGCCTTAGTGGATTGATTTTAGCAGAAGGGTCACATCTTGAATAAAGGGAGAATTATCCCATAAATAAACTCCAGTATAATCTTGCACAAAGTCAGTTTTGTGAATAAACACAGCATAGTTCAGCCTCCAGGTCTACCCAGGCAGTGCTTTTCAGTTGAAGAGAACTCAAAACACCAAAAATTTAAATGAGAAAGTATTTTTTTTATTAATAAAATCTAAACTTTTAATGAGAGAAAACAAATATCATTTTTTCATAAAGATGTTAAGATTAAAATTCTCCATTTTATTTAGAATAAAGCTTCAAAACAGAAGGCAAGGTGAGGTCCCTCCAGAATAAGGATTGTTTTCTTTTCAGAATGGGAATAGATATATTTTGAAAGACTTCTTCCTGTTTTGTGATTGTTATCTTAATTTTTTGTCCATTAACTGAATCCCTCTTTATTTACCCTCTTCATCTCAGTTTGTCTTCTCTGTATGGGGTGGGATGAGAGACATAGATCTGACTTCCTCTGGTGACTGCTGCTGTAGCAAACTAGTGAAGCATGATGCCAGGATATGTTAAATCACTATTTTTATCCTGTTTTTACTTGGATAACTGTTTTCAAATAGGATGCAATGCAAAGGACAAAAAGGTATGAAATTAAGTTTTACAAAGAGTAATTGTCTTTCTTATCATGACTGTGCTGGTCTTAGAGTTTCCAAATCACTAACTTCAAAGTACAAATTGGTGTGAGCTAAAACACATACATACACAAAAAGATAACGGAGCAGATTAACCTATACACCAATGAAATCTAGGTCAGGTTTAATAACCTTCAAATTGCAGCTGACACAATGAATATCGAGCTAGTCAACCATAAGAGATGCATTCATGAAGCCAAACCAATCTAGGTCTTTTAGATTAAAATTCATTATAAAATACTGATGTTTATGTAGTTTTTTTCCTGTAGAAATGTAATTGTACAATTTCTAGAAAACTCATCAAAGATAATTAACAGTGGATCTCTAGCATCAATATTTTTAAATACTAAAAAAATCTATCAAGAAGGCCTAAGTTAGCTATCTTTTACTTTTTACCAAAAGATGAGGAAAGGAGGAAGGAAAGGAAGGAAAGTAATTGCTTTTGCTCTAAAAAGGAATTGAGAAAAGACTTCTAGTAAATTGAGAGCTCAAGAGAATTTTTCTGAAAATACTATTCAGTAAAATTTACTGCAGAAAACAACAAAAAACATGTTTTGGCCAACCATTTTCGAAATTCAATACATCATAATCATGGGGGTTTTATCCTATGAGAATAATAATTTCTGGGGATTATATATGTATGTATGCATGTAAGTGTGTATGTATGTATGTATAAAAAACTCCACAAAAAAATAAAGTAAAATGTAGCACTATGCACACTGAACTTGTTGAGGGATGAGAACTGTCTTTATAATCTGAGCTTTGCACAGTTCAGTCATAACCATCTTATGAAATTTGTTGGAAAAGGACATAGACAAATGATGACTAGTCTTTTCTGTGCTGGTGCCTTGTAAAACACAATAAATATTAAAAAAAAAAAAAACCTGGTAAAAAGTTAACATTTTTTTGAACAGTAATTACTTAAAGCCAGATACCTGGGCCTCCCCCCAACACATCCCACCATACGATTTCTTCTTCATATTTCATACCCCAGTGGACTGTGCCAATTCCTAGTACCTGATAATTTTTACAGAGGTTTCATAGAATTGTTCATTTTCACAGGATACCACTGGCTGCTCCACAAATATTTCTTTGCTTATGGGGATGGGCAATCTGCTGTAGCTGGCACTGTTTAGGCAGGGAAGATGGACTAGATGATCTCTAGAGGTCACTTCTGACCTCATCCATAACTGTGATTCTGTGATAGTCCACTTCTATGAGAACTTGAATGACCTCAGAAAAGACTTATTAAAAATGAATCTATACTTGAAAAATCTTTTGAAAAAAATGCCCTAATCTCTACTTCTCCTAAAGACTAGATAGCAGACATGCTAGTCTTATAACCATACTCCCTATTCTCCTTCCCTAGGAATTTTAGAAAAAGGAAATTTAAAAAAAAAAAAAGAAAACCAACAAAAACTCGACAGTTCAAAACAGATTAAAGCCTCATTAAGCAGCAACCAGGACTGATGTTTTCAGTCAGGATGATTTATGAACTTTGTTTGCTTTGTGCTGTTCAACAACAAGCAAAANGGGGGGGGGGAATGTAAACAGAATGAGTACAGTTTTAAAACTCCAAGGCTGCATTTAACAACAAAACTATTTAAGATATTAGTAAATTTTGACTGCATCTTTTTTGAAATAGGATGATGTAATTATTAATTTTTTACTGAAGGTTGTATGTTCTGCCCAAAATTTTATTCACTATTTTCTGATACTTCCCCAGACTAGTAAATGTTAATGCAAAGAGATCGCACAAAAAAGGCTGGGTTTTACAGACAATCTGCACCTGATCAATCTGCTGCCTACTCTTTCAGCACTGTCCATGAACTGATAAAGGTAATAGTTCTTTAAACATCCTTATGAATTTTATTTAGAAGGTGTTCTTATGTCATTACAGAACAACTAAAATCTAAATATTGTCCTCAGACTCCCTCCTAAAATATAATGCCAAATTAAAGACAATATTAAATGAGTACCTGTCTTCATTTTAAAACAATGAAAATACCACCTACTGTACAAGGAAACAATACTGTGTGTTTTGATAAAAATAATTCCCACGTGTATATGCAGTATCTTAAATCATTTACTTTAACTTGAACACTACAAGCATCTCCTGCTAGAGTGATCATAAGCAAATTGTATTTTCTTTTGGAAGGCTCACCAAATAAATGACTATGAAAAGGGATATTTATTATTTAGAAACCAGTTTATCTGGCCACTAATATACAAAAAATTCTGCTTAAAAAAAATCACTGAAGCTACCTTGAATTCTGATTGTTCTGACAACTCTGACATTCTTTATGAGAAATATGGTCCCCATGTCTTAGAAGTCAACAATTAAATACAAAAAGAATAGTATTGTTATGATTTCATGCAAAATGTATCTAATAATTTGAAAAAGGTCTAAGAAACTGGGGGCATGATTCATAAACATATGCAGGTGACATGATTCATCTCATTCTACCTTTGACAATTAGGTTGGATCTACATTATTTCTGAGAGGTAAGTGTCTATGCTCTTTCTTAAAAAACCTCTAAGTATTCTTATTATGGGAAGGTCAAATGTTTTGTATAAATAAATACCTTGAAAGATCATGTGAGGTTGGAAATAGATTTAAACAGCTAACCAAAAGAGTAATTACAAAGTAATTACTAGATAGCTGGGAGACATTGTACAAGCAAACCCAGTTTGAATTCTGCACTTTATAGTAAGGAATTTTGGTGGATTTTTTTAAGAAATGCTGCAATAATAAGCAGGCATTTTGCACAGCATTTGATGGACAGCTTTCCTGTGAAGTAGAAAAATGCACCTTAAATTAATACAAAGAATTTATATTTTGCTTATGTAAACATCAAGATTATATGTCTAATTAGGCATGCAACCCTGCTTTTAAATTATAACAGGTGATAACTAACAGCAAGAGAATTAGCTGTGTACTTAAATAACAGCCTAGAGAGAACTGGATGAGCCAGAGGCATGGCATCTATTTAAATATGCTATGCCATTTTCAACATAATTAGTTATCTAATTGAAAACCCAAACTTAGCCAATGCATTTGTACATGTAATTAATTAGTTTGCTTAAAAGCACTTCATTTGTAGTACTTTATTCTTAATTTCTTTCCTTTGTCACATTACCACAGGATGGATTTAATTTTCTAAAACAACAGAGACAAACTCATAAAATTAAAAAGGATGTTAAATATACGAAAGCACTATAGGGCAATCCACCATTGGTACCATACAAAATTTCAGAGACACTTTTTTTTTTTGTCTGAAACGATTTTAACTATTTCAATATACATCTACAATATAGCTACATCGTAACAGCTGTGTGCCAAAAGACTCTTTAACCTTTCTATATAAACAGAGCACAAATTCCACAGGTCAGTTTCACAATGTGACCTTCAGGCAAACAGGGAATTGTGGTCAAATAAAGCCTTTATTTATTGCTGTCTCTAATTTGTACCATAATAATCAGGAATTAATATGACAATTTTTTATTGTTACATCCCAAGAGGTAACAATTAGAAATTGCACTGGATGCAAATCAGTATATAGGCATACAAAGAAACAGAGAGATCACCACAGAAAATGAATACATAAGCATTTTCTGTAAAGTTGCAAATATTATAAGATTATCACAAACATTTAAGTGAGGAATTTACAGAACTTTGCCTTTTTTTTTGTTTTTTGGTTTGTTTTTTTTTGGTGGAATACATCACAGAAACAAGACAGAGTTTACTTGAATTATTAAATTAGTGGTCAGGGGAAGCTCTTCCTCATGCTGAGAAGAGGCATAAGTCAAGTTCTGTGTAATTCAAGACAATATAGAAAATAATAAGGGGTTGGAAACAAATGAAGAACTGAGTCTTGAGAATGATAATTTACAATATGATTTATAGATAGGCCCAAAAAAACAGAGGGTAAGATAAAGATAAATCTATGAGCAGGAAGAATTCTAAAGTCCCCTAATATAAACTTCCAATCCCAATAGTGCACCTGCATTTGTAAAGACGAGAGAAGACAGAGTTACAGTACTAGGTCTGAAGATACTCAGTCTTTTGCATATACTTCTGAAGAGACACAGGAATTCACACACATATTTAGAAATATGAAATATTCTTTATGATGAGAATGTAGAAGTGTTATTGGAGCCTGATATGAGAACTGAAAAAATCATACAGTGGATTTTGGCACGGTGTCCCAAGTGAGACAGCATGACATACACTGAGAAAAGAATCAGCATGAAAAGTCTGGTTGTACAGAAAATAAGAGTCCTGGAATAGAGAAGTGCGAGTTGCTGACTGAATATCTACAAGAAAGGGTAAGGGCAGCAGTAAAAGATTTTACTTTGGACAGTAGGAAGCAGATCTGGAGTTGAGATAATTCTGTCTTGCAGTTGCATTAATGACTCGCCTAAGGTAAACTTAATTATGGTGACAGCACCATTGTCGCAGTAACGACATGAAGGAAAAAAGATATGAGGGACACCTGTCAGCAGCAAGGAGGAAAAGGGGGTGAGCGAGACCCGCCTTGTTTATTATATATACATTTAGAAATCACTGTCCATTGGAGGAAATAAGTTCTTCCTCCCTCAATCACAGTGGTCAAAGGAAATGTCCATCAAAGTTCTGTGTCCATCAGAAAGGAATGTAAATTATAAGATACCGTTACAATAACATGGCTATGTTTACATAGAAGAATGTGAGAAACTAGCTACAAAAGAATGATAACATCCAGAACTGCAAAAGTCAGGGCAACACACCATATATAGACAAAAACCTGGACATAAGTTCATGAAAATAATTTATGCAAAATATAGGGTCACAACATAAATCTGCTTCAGCGATGGAGAAAAAATAAACAAACATACAAAAATAATAATAAAAAAAAAACATTGGATTTTATACCAGACATAAGCTTTGAATGCAAGGAAAAAAATAAGCTGCAGGTGACAGATCAAGAAACTATCAAAAATTCAGAAGACTAAATAAAAGAGGATGAACTATAAAATTCCATTAAAGAGTGCAAGGGACAGAGAAATAAAGTTGATAAAATCTGTTGTATCTGTGACTGAAGGAAGAAGGAGATAAAGTTCTACGGAAAAAAAAGAAGGTGTAATAAGTGGGAGAAGGAAGAAACCAGGACTTACATTTATCCAATGGAAATCACTGTATTTGCATAAAAACTAATAGAGTTGAGAGTATAGAATTTTGGAGATGTTTATATTTTATTTGGTGAAATCTTTCATGATGGCAAAATCTTCAAATGCAGTTGTCTTCCAATGGTTTATCATTGTCTCATTTAAAACTGCTGTAGAGAACCGGGGGGAGTGCAGAGTGCTATAGATTACTAACAGCACAAAAGAAAAGATGCTATGAGAAAGAGAGATATGATGCAAATGCATGCTCAACCAGACCTTCTGTTCAATGTACAATGTGCTCTTTCCCATTAATGCTATTACTTATTACAATAATTGTTGTCCAAAAGGAATTGGACCGCCTCCAACAGCATCCAGGACAAAGGAAGAAAAAGGGCAGTGCTTAAAGAAATAATTGGCACATAAAATCCCTAGGGAAACAGAGGGAAGGTAAGAGAGAAGCATGTTCAGAAAATGTTCAAAAAGCCTGATTTTTTCTCTTCTCTCTCTTCCCTGGAGAAGTGCTTTTCATATACTTATGTAAAAGCACCGCAAGTCTTCTAAATAGCTATGCTCCCTCCTTCTCCCAGGTAGTAAGAGAAGATAAAACTTAATATTTGCAACAGACATTAATTCCATTCTGTCTCATAATTTTGACTGCAGTAGTTGTTGCATCTTTGCCTCCGATGAGACAGGACTCCTTTGAAACTCCCTTTAAAATGGCAGTGATGGCAGTAAAGAACCCTGCTCTTCCAGCCATAGCTACCACAGGTAACTGTGAATATAATATCAATATTAAAAAAAAATTATACACACACACACACACACACACATATGAAAGCACATCTAATAATCTAATATAAGCACATCTAATAATACTGCATATTATATATTTTATACTTACACTCTGAATATATACATCTGTGTGTAGATATTCCTTTTTATGACAAAATCTCCATATGTTTTGAGGACAAAACAAATAGGGAAAATTGGAGTTTAAGTTAGTAACATGTTCTCCAAGTTTATATCTAGACCCTCTTCAATAGGCTATCTTTGCATTGCCAGCTGCAATCCCTGAAAATGGATGAAAATTTCTTTAAAACCTTGCCATTTTGAAAAGCTGTGATTGTGAAAGGAAATTACCTTATACATAATCCTTCTGTTTTCATTTTATTGCCTTACTATGGGAGTTTATAACTGATTCAGCTCTGTTTCCTCTGTGGTATACAGTATTTTAAGTTCTTGGCTTTTAACCCTTTAGTTTATTTAAATTAAGACACACAGCCTACCACTAAACTGTATGGCTCAGGGATACTTCCTGACTTCCAGATCACCTCTGGTCCTATGCCGGTACAAGGCCCACAGGTGTGTCCTATTTTCTCCTTCCCTTCTTCTCTTGGAAGAGGGGAAGGAGAGGCTAGAAAGGAGACACAGCATGAGTACACAGAAGGAAAGAGAACAGGTTCACCATGGTACTTAAATGTTATATAAATTAGACACCATTGCTTTTCTAACTCCATATATATTTCCAGAGCTCTGATGATTTTAATGGAGTCTAGCGAAGAAATTTTAGGTCAAGCAACCTTGAAAATATGGTCACAAGCAATACATCCATCTTTGTTTTCTCACCCCAAAATGACAGGATGGGACCAATCCCTTCACACTGAATATCCATGCTATGGACATTCACACTTACCGTAAAAAAAAAAGTCTAAGAAAATTTAACCATCACTTCAAAAGTTAGTTTAACCTGGTATTGAAAGTGTCTAGTGGCAGAAATACCACAAATGTCTGCATAAAACAGTATCTAATACATAATAGTCCTTTAGTTATAAAATTATTATTTAATGTATAGCTCTTAATAGTTTAAGCCAAACAATAATTCTAATTTTGTATGTTTTCTAATGCTATGGGGAGCACTTAATCATACCAATCATGCAGAAAAATTTTACATATTGAAATTTGTTATCAGGTCTCCTCTATCAGTCTTATATTTTCTGAATGTTCCTATTCCTTAAGTATTCCCTCATCTATCCACTCTGTGTGCAACTTTTAGGTGCACTCAAAAATCAACCTGCAGTTGCTGCTGAGCCTTCTCCATTTCCATACAGAATAGAAGAAACATCTACTATATCCTAAAATGATGTTTCTCTTAAGTGATCAAATTTAGTTTCTATAAAACTAGCACATTCCTGCTTGCTATTCACTTATGCTGCAGAAATCCGACCCACTCTAATCTTGTTTATAGCAACTCCTAGCAAATATCTCATACCTTGCAATTTTCATGATAAATGTGATGATAAGAATGATGCTGCCTTTGAAGTAAAAAGCACATGACAAACTACCTTATCACCTCTGTCAGGCTGCCTATATTGATGATTCAGTATAGGAAAGACATGGTTTACTACGAATTTTCATTAATTTCTTTGTTTTAAGAGGAACTGAATACTTTGACTGGATATTTTTTTCATGGAAGTTCCTTGGGCAAAAAGTTTGCTGTATTCCGTTCTACAGACTGGGGGAAAAATATATATATTCCTAATTTTTGTATTGGCAGATACTATTATATTTTCCTGTGCTTTGAATATCAACACATTGGTATTACATTGAATTTAGCATCTCCAGTTCTAAGAGGATTACTGATAACAGATATGCACTGCAAGGGAAAACAAGGTCTACCTTATACTGATATACTGCTGTATATTAATCATCTTACTGACATGAAGTCAGTTTGGGAATCAAATCTACTTAATATTCCCAGTGCAAAATTTTGCATCTGGATAATTCTTTTAGACAACAGCTCTAAATGAAGTGAAACAAACACAAACTAACTACTTAATATATAGTTTCTCCTGGCTAGAAATTCTAGAACTCTCCACTTTAATTTATTTTTGTGAAGTTTCACTGCAATAAAGCAGACAAGTCGTGTAAAAAAATAGTTAACTTGAATATTGTACCAGGAAAGAGTCACTGACATATTTGCAGATTTGCAATGTTTTCAGATTTTTTTTTTTTCAAGGTTAATGCTACACATTTTTTTAAAACAATGGCCACAGAAAACAGAAGGATTAGGGTTAGGGATAGACTTATGAGATTTATTTATAGCCATATTTACTGTATATTATACAATCAGGTATTCATACCAAGATCTTGAAACTAGTGTTTCTTAATATCTATATAAATCAAAGTATGTTGTCAAGACTCAAGAGAAAATTTGAGCTTCTGCTACAGGCATTGCCCAAAAGTTGTAACAGTGGTTGTGGAGATGTTCCACACTGTGACAGATCTCCAGAGTCTCTTCAAGAGATGTGCAAAGAAAAAATGACATCTGCACCTATCATTTTTCGTGAGTTGTGGAAATGTGTCAGGTTTTCAGTTCCTCATACTGTCATCGCTGTTGAGCTTTTCCATTTTCACAAGGACAAAATGACAAGCACTGTTCCTGGGAGCAGAGACAAATCTGTGGTTGCAACAGAACTCAGACAACAACAGCACAGTTTTTCACTTAGACTTCAGTGACTGGATGTAGTAAAGGAAGAATTAATTATTTCTTTGCTGAAATCAGGATAAACTGTCTCCTGCAAAGCTAGACAGCTCATTTGCTTTCATAACTTTGTATGTCAGAGTACTTCTTATAACCAATCCTGATCAGGTGATCAAAAATCCACTAGAGGCTTTTAATTATATAAATAAACACATCATCAACATCATGTTTTCATTAAAAATCACTGTGACTGTTAACTATTAAACAAGCTTGGAGAAAATTGCAAAACACAAGGTTATTTATTTCCTATCACCCAGTGTTCTCAGGAATTTTCATAGTTTTAATGCTCATTAAATACTGCAACTTAAAAATATTTTCGTGGTATATACATTTGGCCCTCTTTAATTTTTGTTGATGACTTCCCTTCTTCCTTTTGACAGTCCGAATGTCTGGGTTGCAGCACAGCCAGACAGTTTCATGATAAAGCTCTTTGTAACTGGATTTTTTGTGTCTGAAATCATCTGGTTTAAAATTTACCCAGGACCTTGATCTGCTGTAGCAAATAATGTGATACTAACAGGATTTTGATATCATATGGATGTGAATGTGCCTTGGAGACTTATGTATTCAAGATCTACAGAAACTTTTAAAACAACATTAAAACTCCCTGATGGTGATTTGGTCAGAAATTGAGACTCCTTTTATTTTAAATATCCCAAGACGAGTATAATCAGAACATGGCTGAGATGGAGTGGTGACACATCTGTGTGAAACTGGAAATCCATTCTGTCTTGCAAACAAGATTTCTTTTGTAAAGCTCTAATTTGAATCACAGGTTTTAATCTGGAATTTGAGATTCACACTGTAATGCATCTTCCATTGGGGACTACAAATTCCATTCAGTAATAAGATCTTTAGCCCTATCTTAATTACAGTATCTGAAAAGCTGACAGGGAATAAACATGACTAATGATTCTGATTTTCTCTCAACTGCTTACCTATCCAGAAATCTCTCTGCACAGAACCTTGCAGGGTGATCACAATTGATGATGTTTACATGTCTGACACTAGAAATAACTATTGTCGCAAATCACACTTGTATCTCTGAAGTACTCTAAAATTGAGGTAAAAGTTAAAAATAAAAGAACTATGTTCCATTGAATCTGAATTTAAGGGGCAATTTCTGGTAAATTTCTCATTTTCAGAATAAGTGAAACATTTAATTTTCTCTGCAGATCTAAAGGGATGCAAATCCTGTTTTTAGAGATTGCCTGTTCATGGCATACTTTAATAAGCAAAGCCCAACAAGAGAGAAAGCAACTTCATTTGTTCTCAAATTTACATTTATTGCCAGCTGCTGTCATTGTCAGATAGCGTGTTTCAGGTACTTGAGAATACCAGTTTAGCAATCTTTCCTTGCTTTGAGACATGAGGTTTATTTCTCCAATCTGCTTCTATTTATTCTAAGCAGAATTTGTCTCCAGAGATTAAGGATGTTTTGAATTTCTCATAATTAAAGACAGGGTGTGTAAGCAAATAGTATACATTTAATTTCTATTTAGACTGAAAGTTTCAGTTGCCTGTGAAGTGACAACACAGAAATAAGGTTTGAAAAACTGAATGATGATTAATTTCAATCTATTTTTCAGTTCTCTTTTCAGCAGACCTATCATATACCTTTTGATTCCCAACAAATTTGACAGGCCTTTTTCTCATTCAGGTATACATCACATATACATATTCATAAAATACATTTATATGAGTAGATATATGTATATACGTGCACTCTATATTCAAATTGAAAATCCAAGTACATTATATGAAATATTTAGAAGGGCTTGCTTATAAATTTAGGATTATAAATTACTGTATTATAAATTATGGTAGTCTGTCACAGTAACACAATACAATTGAATTTTTGTCTCCCGAATAAAGCAGCTGTCCCAGCAATCACATGCTAAATAATGACTACAAGACAATTACACTGGAAGCTTGTCACACATCTTAATATCAGGGATACTCTTTTATTATTGACCATCCTTCAATTATAAACCAGTGTGTATACTTCGGAGACAAAGAATGGTTCAAATACAAATAGTTTGCAGTTATTGCTGTAAAAGGTGTCTACTTACATCCCAAAGAAGCCCACCATCACTAAGCTAGCTTCATGTACATGTAAGAAAGTTCAAAGAACAATTTTCATACAGTAAATGAGTCAAAGATTTAAACCCAAAATATTGCTGAGTGTTTGCCAAAACTTCAGGTTGATATTTTTAATTGCTTTTCATGAACCATCTAATTTGTTATGAAGAGTGACTTGTATGCCTACACATAAATGACTGGTACTATTTAGGTAGTCTTCTGAGACATCCTCATGACAAGGGCAGCTATAACACAATGTTCAAGAGAATTGTTCCTTTCAGAAACTGTAGCTTATAAAAACAGACAGGATAACTAGGATGTCTAAAATGTCACTGGACAGGTATGTTTAAAGAAACTGAATCCCACCTATTAAACTTGCGAAACTCAGAGTTTTCCTTTGGAAATCAACGGCTGTACCAAAAGACTTTTTAAATTCATCACTCAATTTCCCACAGTTAATTATAGAAGACCTTTGATACAATAATTTCAAATATGAATTACATTATCTTCTTTCAGCATTGAATATACAACACAGAAAGTGCTCATAGCAGAAAAGATACCTAAAGGGGTATGCCCTAATAGAAAAAGCAAAAAACACCCTTCATCAACATATACTAATCTCTTGCCCTTCTCCTGGCAGCATCTAACAGTTAAGTACAGTAGAACAGAATTTAGCACTTAAAAACTGAACTTGCCAGAAAAATCTTAAACTCTTGTAAAAGACAAGTCTGGACCAAAAAGTAGATGTCCAACATACCTTGGCATGTTCAAAATTATTTTCACATGCCTGTATATCAAGTCATAGTGTAGAGAGATCTGCAAATATTTCTATTACTTCTTAAACTCTGTTATATACAGCAAAGTATACCAAGGAACACAACACAATTACCTAGACAGAGTGTCTTACAGACTGACTAGCACTGGTACAAAGATAAATGGAGGATGCATAAGCACAGAGTTGAGGACAGGGCAGGGAGAATAGAAACACAATTTCCTGTCACATTCACTAAAAATTAAAAGAAAATAAGGGTTGTTATAGAATGAGTTACACTACACTGCATTACATTAGCTGATTAACTGTTGATGCAGACATTTCTACTGTA
Source organism: Climacteris rufus (assembly GCA_013398175.1). Taxonomy (NCBI): domain Eukaryota; kingdom Metazoa; phylum Chordata; class Aves; order Passeriformes; family Climacteridae; genus Climacteris; species Climacteris rufus. The sequence goes on along the minus strand of VZRZ01001796.1, from coordinate 190,880 downwards.
AATGCTTAATTCTCTCAAGACAGAAATTTTAAGTCTTTACATTAAATAATGAGTCTCAAACTATCTACCACATGTTCTGACTTTTGTTGTTCTTCATCATCATTAAAAAATCACATCATCCACAGAGAAATGAAAGGTGCAGATATAGCTTTAAGGTTTGTAACATTAGGGGCTTTCCCTTAACAGCCCTGTAACATGTCACTTGTAGTACTGAAGTCTGCTTTTGACTTTGTAGTCTTTCACTGACATGCCCCAAGGCTTCTGAGGCAATACTTTTACCTTTTACTCCCAAAAGCTCTTGTCCTCATGGCATCATGTCACTGAATTGCTAGACTTTGATATGTCTCTGATGCTGGGTTTCTCATAGGAATGGATTATGACTGATATTTAACACACCCTTTCTTCCTTCCTCCCTTCTTTCACCTCTCACTTTTTAGCTTGAGGTTTATAACTTTATGGTTAGAAATACGTCGAGCTCAGCAAATAACATTAGTAGACAATTATTATTTAAATAACCCAGAAAAAACCTCCAGAAATACACATTCACAGAACTCTACAAACAGTTAAATGAGTGCAATATCTGTACCTGACCAGCTAATGCAGTCAGAAACATCAGCTCTAGTGTGTAAGGGAAACCAGCTTGGACATCAAGCTGATGCTGCTCTAACCAAATAATCATGGTGGGAAGTGTTCAGGGAAATATCTTTGGGGTTGGAGAAAATGATGGGAAAAAGAAACTTGGTTGGTGATATTCTAATTTCTTCCTTTCCGCCCAGCCATGGGTATAGCTTTCCTTTTTTCTTTCTGTCTCATGCTCTTTTTGAAAAGATTTTTAAAATTTTATTTTAAAATAAAGTTTGGATTTTGTTTGTTAATAATGTATATAACATCAGTTAGGGAGCTCCTAGGAAAGCCTGTCTGCTCAGCCATTGAGCAACACAGAATACTCCAGATTTTAAGAAACTTTCTACAAAACTTAGTAGACATATATGTAGCATTCCTGGTATATCTGCTATTTTTGCCCATGTTTGGGTAATCTCAAGCACAAAAAGTGGGAAAAGGGATAAGGATGCTACTAATTATAACAGTGAAACAGTTCAAGTCTATGTGGCCCAGAAAGAAGGAAAGTAATTATGAAAAAATCAATATTAACTATAGTTCTAAAACTCTCTAGGAAAAAAAGAAAGTACTATTTGAATTGACAGAGAGAAAACATTTGGTTAAAAATGCCTCAGGCATTTGTTACTGCTTCAAAAATTGACCCAAATTTTCATATACTATGTAGTAGAGATCCCAAAAGAACATATCTAAAGCTGATCTAATTGAACCTGTTCAAACATCAATATTTCCCAGCATTAGAAGACAAAATTAAGGACCTCTCAGTAATCTATCAGGAAATTAAAGCATCTTTTAAAGAAATACAGAAACTCAACCAAAGAATTAACATCCTAACAGGTTTATCACATCTCTCAAATAATTTAAAATGTTCAAGGTTTTCTAGACAAATAGTTTGAGGAAACAGAGAAACACACACACTGCAGCCAAACACCAGTAAGTGTTTTCAACTTAACTATCTAAATCTGACAATGTAAAAACACATAGCTGAGTATTTTTTCATATAGAAAGAAATGTAGCAGTTCACTAACTCCTTTAATTGCCTGCCATGCATATAACAAAACTGAGCCCTTTCTATCCCATGTGACAGACCTCTTGACAGAGACCAGTAAGCACTCTGTATTAACCTCTGTCTCGTCACCAAAGAAACTAGAATTAGCATCAGTTGAATAAAACTTACAGGGATGAAAAATATTCTGGTGCCTAAAGATTCGTCATGTCATTTTTGACCTTTCCATAAATCTGGCTCAAAGAGTTAATTGTGCTGAAATAAACATTAGCATAATGCCTAAGGATACAATTTTTTACCTGGCCATGGAGTGTTGGCAGCATAGACTGTAGAATAATTCAGCGGCACAGCAATAGCTGCGGCAAGATTTACTACAAATATGCTTGAAGTGTTTTTAAAAATTAATATTATGCTGCTATGCTTGGCTTAATTAGCTTTCTTCTTCATTTACAAGGCATATCTGTCTGGTTTATGAACTCAGTCTCTATTCCCCATTCTTGAAAACCTGTTTAATTAAAGTTTTAACAACTGCATAAGCTTTAGAAACCGTAGAATGACTTTTATTACTATAAACCTAAATCCTTCTTTTAAATATGATCATGCCTACATATACTATATTGGAAATATGACAAGACATGCTCCATAATACTCCTAAATACACACACAATACTGCCCCTTTTCATTATATGTGCCCTCTATTTCCATTATGCTACATGTAGGTAATTTGGGGGGGTTTGCACAGAAAGTTGCACCAGCAGTCAGACTGTGATTCATTTAGCCAATGAACAAGTCGGTTCCCTGAAATCCATTAAAGGTCACCTTTCTTTTTTTTGGCACATACCTATTTCTAACCTACTCACTAATTTCCTCATCCATTATTCTATCTCTTTAAGAGGTCCATCACTTCTTAGACTCCCACTTCTACTAGTAGGTGACTAGACTTTGGTTTTCAATTACAGCAAATCCTAACACAATCTTTTTCAGCATTAATTGCTTCCTCCCATTGATGCTATAATAAATGATTAAATATTAATTTTCCTATATTTACAAAATTGAAACACAGTCATTAAACATGCTAGTTGGGATACACCTGAAGCTCTAGAAATGCACGACACACAATTGGTCATAACCTTTTTTCAGCTGTATATTAAAACCCTTATGGCATAATGGTCAGCAAACAGAAATTATTTGTGCAATCACTGCCTACAGACAAAAAGTAAAGCAAAAAGTATTTCTGGCTTCCTTATGCACAGATGTCAGAGATCCCACTTAATGACTTGTCACCCATTACACCCAAAATACACTACAGTTTCATCACACAATTTACTCCACACAGAAGCAGAACATCAACAATAGTAGTTCTATAATAATTTTACAAGATAATAGTCGTTTTCCCTCCTGTTCTCATTTGAATCTCATAACCACTGGGGTGATCGATTTCAAAACTTTATTAGTTCTGCTGTTTTGAACTATTCAGAACATCAGATTGGTTTGAAGTACAAAACTATAGAGGCAATCTTTTTAAATTAACATTAAATTAATTTACATTAAACTAATTTACAATTAATATTTCCGCCAACATATATCTGTAATTTTTCCATAATTAAAAAAAAAACTACAATGTCAACATTTTCAAATTAAACATGGCAAATTATTGCATATGGCTGACAAACAGTGCTGTAAAATAGGTAGGGGCACTAAAAACTGTCAGCCTTTAAATCTAATGAAGAAAGGAAGCAAACAAATGGGAAATTTCACACTATTTTTCTAAGTTAAAAAAAATAATAGCGAGATAATGCATCATCAGTTCATTTTGTATAGAATTGTGTATTCATTATCCACTCAATGGAAAAATATGAAATGCATAAAATGAACTTTGAAGAAGTGACATTTTTTTGTATTCTTTACATATAGCCTTATTCCCAAAAAATGTTTTCATTACATATGTTCTTATCCTTAAAAAAATTTTAACCAGATTTTCTTTTAGACTAAATTGGCCTATTTCTCTTAACATTAAGAGAGCTGAGAGTCTTCATACCAGCTGAGGCTCTGATCCAATGAGAGTATGTTCAGATGATCCCAAACGGCAGTGTTGTTGCATTTTAAGAAGTTACTGTGCTTCAGCTGGAGTTGGTAAGAAGACATGTGGTCTCCGTCAGCTCATTGCAATGACAAATACATGGTGTTCACTTAAGCTGCCTTCAGTAGTTCCAAAAGGGAGCCCAGGTGAAAGCATTGGAAATATGAGCATTTAGGAAGAACACTGGAAGAAAGCTATGTTTGTTTGGTTTTTTCATGTACTGTATTAAAAGTGATGCAGTTGTTGTTGTTTTCCTGCACATGTGTGGAGATGGAAATTAATTTTATCGTTAGACTGGAGTAGTATCATGTATATGATCAGTTTAAACGAATCACATGAGGGAGCAATATCTCCAGCTCTGGGCGATGGAAGGCAGGAGGGGAGAGTAGGCTTGTGTGTGTGTGCGTGTGTGTGTGTGCGTGTGTGTGTGTGCAGAAATTGAAGGGGAGCAAGGAAAGCAATACCTTTTAAAAACCACCACCTCAGTCATTTGCAATTACCTGAATATTACTTGAGTTGAAAGGAACTGCTTAAATCTTTCTTCAAAGGACACAAAGGAATTCAGATGGAAAAAAAAATCAACACGCACACACCAAAAAAGTCATCATTTGGCACTCAGAAGCCAGAATAATGATGCAGATAATGAAACAACCTCATACTGAGACTATCTTGCAAGAGTTTTCTACTCATTATTGGTATGTGGATACAACTCTTTCACTGTGTCACTGGCTGAGTTCAGCACACAAAATATATTCATCTAAGACAGAAAGAGTACTTTTGCATTGCTGTAAAATGAAATAACAAGTAAGATTTATTTACATTATTCAGAGCAGACTCTTCTGTTTCAGTATGCTTTTCCTCAAATTGCAGACATAGGAATATGCCTGGTCCTAATACTGCTCCAGTTAATAAAAATTGTAGTTTCAATTTACAGGAAAAAAGCACATGAATTGCCAGGTTTTGAACCTGTTTGCCTTCCAGTACACCTAGAAAAATCTGTGCTGACAAATACACAAACTTATTGTTCATTTTCTGAGATGAGGAGCCCAGGGAGCTCAGTTAATATCTGTTCCACAAGGTTCTTATATAAGCATAAGCCTACAACATCTTTCATCCTGACTTTCTCATCTATAAAATGGATTTAATACTCTTTCTTTCCTCCTACCCCCATCTTTGTTCTTGTCACAGTGAGCTTTTAATGCAATACACGTAGATGAACGCCAGAGTTGAAATGGAGCTCAACTTCCAGAAACTACTTAACCAGACACCTAAACACTAAGATGAAGTTCTAAACTGTTCAGGAAAAAGAGCATTTTCACTGAACACACCCTTTATTCTAATGTCTAAGTATGGATTTCAGGGCAAAATTTCAGTTTACCAATGACATTTGTATCCATAGATTGCAAAAAGAAAATAATTTTTGAAAATTAAAATACATGAAAGATGTATACTAGCTATTGGATTTTTAAAATGCTAATGCATTTTAGTTGCTTGTTGCTCACTTTTTGAAAAACTTCATAAAGACAACCTATTAAGCTTCCCAATGGGATGATTATACTTGTATGCATGTCTTTTCTAACCATCTGATGTCTTGGCAGCAAATCAACATGCAGTGAAACAAAAATAAAATGTGTTTGTTTAAGAAAAATGCCTACAAAAGACATGCTCTCTTATATTACACTGCATTTGTTTAAGCTCCTAACAGAGAAAACATTCATCTAATGTGAAGTAACACATTTGAAAATTAGTATTTGCTATCACAGAATCACAGGATAGTTCAGGTTGCAGGGGTCATCAGATCTCTAGTTCAAAGTCCTGCCGAAACCAGGGTTAGTTACAAGGTCAGTTATTGATGGCTTTATTCAGCTGGGTCTTGCACACCTCCAAGGATGGAGGCCACAGCTTCTCTGGCAACAGCCCCATTGTCTGACCATCCTCAAAGAGAAAAATAAATTTTAATCTGGTCTGAACCTCTATGCCCAGTGCACAAGTAGGCCTAGCTCCACCTCCTTGCTAACCTCCCCACAGGTACTGGCGAGGATTTCTGTTAGGTCACCCCAAAGCCTTCTGTTCTCCAGGCTGAACAAGTCCCATTGGCCCAGGATCTGATGGCAGGGTAAGTGCTCCACCCTCTGTCAAGCTTGAGGGCATGGGGCCCTCTGCCTTCCATATTAATGCTGTCTTCCTGCCCCAAAATGGACATTTTAGTCTATGTGTGGTCTATGACACAATGGTACTTTTCCTAAAACAACACTTGTGTGTATCACAGACCTGGTCATAATGCCAAGTTTCAGAAATCCAGCTTTTCATACCTTTACTACTGGGCCTAAAATCTACAGAACCTAATAAATTCAATATGGATACAGAAAATCTTCATCATGCATTTGTCAAATTATTTTTCTGGGTTAAAGATGGTGTACCAGTATACATTGCCACCATTTGCATTTACAGAAATGGAGTCCAGTCATGCAAGGACTCTGTATATAGAAATGGAAACAAAATCAATGGAAACTCTATTTAGGAGACTTGCAAGAATACGATCAATGCTGAAGAGTCATGATGGAGCAGTATAGCTGAACCGAAAGAAAAACTTTCATTGGCTGAAAAAAATCCCATCAGTACCTAAATGGCATAAAACCTCTGAGATATATATTCTGTGTATATGGACACAAAAAAAAAAGAATATTTTAGAAGATTAAGGGTTTTCATGTAAGGTAGTTTGACTGCTACTACATCCTTTAGATACACAAAGTACAAAGACAGAATAATATGAAGAAGATACTTCCTTAAAATAAAAAATATTCCAAAATCTGTAATCTCTGAGGACAGTGCCGTGTCTCTGGAGTGCAATCTGTTCTCATTTCTGTGGATCCCACTACCACTCCTGTTAATGTGGATCTGACCACTCACAGGTCTCTATTCACAATCAAAAGGCAGAGACAGTGGACTTTGATGAAGAAGAGAATAGGACACAGCCATAAACGTATACTGTGTGTTATCCTCTTCTGTGATTCCTGGAGCTTTAATGTGCTTTACTGATAATCCATTTTCCTATTCTAAACTGAGACATTGCAAGCAGCACCTTACCACATCAACAGTACCTCAGAATAGTTACCAGAGGTCTGTGTGTATATGTTGGGGGCAATGAGGAAAGAGGGAGCAAAAAGAGTCTTACTACAGCACTAGTGAACATAAAATTGCTTCTGTGTGATTAAATTGTAAAGGTTTGGATGTAACTCGAGCCAGGTGATTGCCCTGAAGATGTTATGTATAGAGATATTCTTGTGCTCCAACACTGGCAAAGTCTGAGTTTTTCTGAAGGTTATTCTGCTTCCTAGAGGCAGGCACTAATTTTTTTGTATAATCTAACACAAGTTCTTATCAAGCAGTAGAGTCTCTGTGTAAAGACAGCTGTTTAGTTGAACAATTATTTCTGGACCTCAGTGAAAACAAAAGGCAGCCATAACTGTCTGATGAAATTGAGTTGGTTCAGTAAAACAAAACAAACAAACAAACAAACAAAAAAAAAACCAAATTAAAAAAAACAGCCAAACAAACAAAAAACCCAACCAACCAAACAAAAACAAACAAACAAACAAACAAACAACAACAAAAAAAACCCACCAAACCTTAGAAAACCTTATTGATTCCACACTGAAAGGATACTGGACACCACTGACTCTCTGAGACTAAAAAAGCAACCAAACGTGCACGGAATAATGACAGTTTGAAGCTGCAAGGGTTCTTGAACAAGTGGACAGAATGACCAGATTTTGCTCATAATTCAAGTATGGGATCTTTGACTGAAATAAATACAATAGCCTGCATGAACTTGACAAGAGGAGTACATAGAGTTATACAGTGATTGCTGCCTTTAATAGCTACTGATGGGCTTTATTTCTATTAATTGTCTACCTTTTTCAAATCCCATTATACTTCTTTCATTCCTAACCTTCTGTGGCAATAGTTTCTACAACTTGATGATAAACCTTGTAGTAAGTTGAAAAGTTACTGTTGAAAAGTTGGTTTAGACCTACAGCCTAATGATGTAATGATGTATCTCTGCATTGCCATGCTTGAAGAAACAAGGAGTATTTCCTTATGCACATCTTCAGAGCAATGTTGCAAGGTGCAACATGTACATGCAACAGCATTTTGCGGAACCATTCCATTCAAAACACTGACTCCTAAAGAGCCTAAAAATATCCCTGGACAAAACCTTTTATTTTTTTTAAATTGCACTTCCTAGAGGCTCCCAAATAATTCTTAACTCTGGTACAGTATTAAGAAACAAACAGTTAGATGAAAAAAACATATCTGGTACGCCAAGCTCCTTCAGACCTGTGGAACTGTGACAGACAGGAGGAAAAGAAATTAGTTCAGCAAGGTACTGAACACACTTAATTTCAAATATTACTAGCTTAATCCCAATTGTGGTTTCCTTCGCATAAAACATCATTTATTTTTGTTACTGAAAACATACCATAACTCATCTGTGGAAGATTACTACAGATTTTTGAATTTCCAGTAATGCATTTAAGATAAATGAGTTTTAATAAGTTTAATTTCAAGTTATTCTGAGTGTTTTATAATACCAACATTAATTTTTAACAAATTAGATTATATTGACTTTTAAAATAAAGTCTCCTTTGGAAGACTTATCATTTAAACAGTCTTCAGGAACCAATTTTCTCCTTAAAGCTAATTCTCCTGTGAATCCATGGAAGCCAAAACAAATCCTGATCTATGGGAGCTAAAACATGCAATATTGTCTGCATACAAGCTGACCTATAGACTTAGTCTTGAGGAATTGTCCATTCCTTAAATTCTTTTGAAGAGGAAGTTGTACTAGCTTATCTAAATTAAATTATCTGTTATAAATTTGTGGCAAGTACTATATGCTTCTGGTGATTTACAACATACTACCAAACTCACTTCACCTGCACCAGCAACTAGACTGGAAACAGGAATAGAAAACAGAAATGCCAGCATTTTTTTTTCAGTGATTTTGTAACATTTTCCAATGCCTTAATCATACTTCAAAAGGTACTGTGTAGTCCCTAATGTCTGACTACCTGAAAATTACAAACTGAAAGGTCAAAAAGAACGTATTATACATCTTTCACCTAAACACCTTTTCAAAACTTAGAAGTCAGTCATTTTTACTTTCAAAATATCACAATTTTCATTTTAAATACTTTCAGAAATGAAGATTTGAAAAACATTTTTTTGCCATGGAGTCATAACTCCTGAACTCAAATCAAAATACAAGGGACTTTTCCTATGGCACTGATGGCTCTGCCTATTTGATCTTTCATCACTTGCAGTAATTAACAAACAGTAAAATGCTAATGTTGCAAAGCCTCTGGGCGCCCCGGCCTGTGTGCCGGGGGCAGCCCGTGTGCCAGGGAGGACCCGTGCGAGCTTCGGGGCTGGCATGGCACGGGGGCTGGCACGGCACAGGGGCTGGCCCTGGAGCTGGCGAACCGGTGGGGGAGGCCCCTGCTCCCCTCCGCCGAAGCAGCTGCCGACGCCACGCCCCAGGCAGCAGCTGGAAGCTGTGGGGCTGCCCGAGAAGGCAGTCGTCTCCCATTGGTTGTTCCGCTGTGTGCGAACAGCCGCGTGACTGGACAATACCTCTGCCAGTCATTCCAATCCTCCACAGCCATTGTCTCTCTCCTGAGTCCCTTCTCCTCCCTTTCCTGATATAACAGACTGCAGCAGCTGGCTGTCCCTTGCCTTTGTCCGCTCCCACATGCAACTCCAGGAATAAAATCAGCTGGACTTAAGCGGCAAAGAACCCTTCCTGACTCTTTACTTCTACTGCTTCAATTAAATCCGCGTGCGTGAATTTTGCTAACACCAGCACAGAAGAAGAAGGCAGCCGTGACCTGAGGGGACTGGGGGAGGCTAGAATCGCTTCCCTCGGGTCACGTGACTGTGGCCGAAGGCTTCCTGTAACCCACACTTTTCACCCACAGCATGCTAGCTAACTTACTTTAATTGATAACGTGAGAAAACACAGCCTTCTTGTGACATATTATCCTTATGCTTCAAATGAATCAAATAAACATAATTCATCCAGCTATGAAAGCACAACTACAGTATCACAGATCATATTGACTATCACTGTTCTTATCTCAGCCCATGACAATACTGTTTGTCATGGTTAACTGCAGCTGGAAACTAAATGCCACACAGCCACTCATTCACTCCACCCTTCTTGTCAGGGGTAGGGAGGAGAACTGAAAAGAAAAGGTAAATTTCATGGGTTGAGAAATAACAGTTAAATAATGGAAAAGAGATACAATATAATGCTAATAATAACAAAAGCAGAAATTATTAAAATAATAATCACTACTACTATCTTTGTTATTATTGTTGTTGTTGTTATATTATTGAAAGGAGAAAGAGAGGAATAAAACTTAAGAATGGCAAGCAATGCCCAATAAAATCACTCACCACCTGTCCCCAAGCAGTGACTGTAAAGTCCTTGATTTAGGGTAAGTTCTACTAAGCAATAACTAAAGCATCACTGTGTTATCAACATTATTCTCATTCTAAAGGCAAAAACCACAGAACTGTACCACCTACACGAATCAAATTAATTCTATCCCAGCCAAAACCAAGACATACAGCAAAAAGTTTTGGGACAATTGTCACGTGTTTAAATTTAAAAAATGTATGTCTGAATTACTGATATTAGTATTTCTATCAATAAAGTAATCCAACCAGGTTTACCACAGACAAATGAGGATCATTGTACAGTCTTCTATGTCCATGAGTGGTTCATTAACCTGCAGGCTCTTCAAGTATTCTGAACACACTCCCCCCACATGCCTTTGTACATTTGGCCAAGAACACCCACAAAAATTAATGAAAAATTCCAGATCTTAAGGAGTTTGAATGTACAGCACACTTAATTTTCTAAAGCTAGAATTTATGTTATTAAATGTAATTTTTAAAATCAAAATCTACATTCAATTTCAAAAATTAAGGCAAATATGTTAATAATATAGAACAATGTAAAGTAAGCCTTGAAGTTACCTTATATTGCAATCTCTTTCTGACATTGTCACAGAAATTAATGACAAATACCAACACATACCATTGGTACAACTTACATGAATTACAGCACTAATATCAACTGCAGCAAGAAATAAGTACCTTCTTAAGGTCAATAAAAGACAGCACACACACTACTCTTCCGTCTTTAGTTCTTGAAAGTGATAGCTAGTTTTAGCTATAGATGTCTAGAGTTTTTGGACATCAAATTATCTTCTTTGTGCCTGTTATTTAAGTTATTTTGCTTCAACCTGTAGGTAACAATTTATTTTGGTTTCTCAAACTGAGATGATTCAGAATTTTTCAATAAAACAGAAGTCATATTGACTGCAAGAGGAAAAAGAAAAAAAGACATAGACACATTCCACAGTACACTTGCTATTAACTAGGCCCTTGATTTGAGTTGCAGCTGTCAAGCACTTCTTAAATATTCACAAGACTAGAGCAAGAATCATTACGTAAATGAATTGAGTCACAGTCTGCCATATTGTCTGAGATCTCCCAGGGTCATTCACATCTTAGTATGGGAAACTAGGGATTTACTCTCCCAGCTCTACACCTATTTGATTCAGTACCTGGGAAAAAGAAACCTTTTCAAGAAAGCATTTTCTTCATAATAATACTGTTCCCACAAAAACTTTTTTTTACATCTACTGGTAATTTATTTCCACCCAGCCCCAGTCGGAAGGTCTATCTGTCAGAGTAAACCAAGTCTTGAAGTATTCTCAAGTCTACTCCTGCTACAATGGTTTATTTTTTCTGATAGAATAATTTACTCAAAATCAGCTCCACCATATTCTCTACAGATTCCTACACACTGCAGTGAAGAGAGTAATCTATGTGTTCTTCGTCTCTAAAATCAAATAAAATAAAGCAAACACAAAATCCTGAAACAAACAAATAAACAAACAAAAGCCTAGAAAAGAACCTACTTTTACTTGCCCACCCCAGTATGAAACAGCAGCTGGAGTTTCTAAACGAAAAATCACAGCCTTATAATCTTATTTAAAACTGCTGTACAATTACCTGTCTTGATTTGTGGCAGCAATATTCTAAGAAACAAGCATTATTTGCACCCATGTACATTTCACAAGAGAGTGAGTAGTTTTGTATAGCATTTCTCCTCTCATTAAAAAGGAGACAGGTACAACGCTGACATCCTTGGTAATAATAGATAGAAAGAAAATGCTTGAAAGTATTCGTTGTCTAGGATACTGATTTAAAATATACTAAAAAGCTGTGCTATTCCTACAAAGACTGTGAGACTAAGGCTTAAAATACTTACTTGATAATGTCTCCTTCAAGAGCAATCACTCGTTTAATGATCTTCTGTTCAGGATTTCTAGGAGACCTGGGATAGGGGATAAGGTTGTACAATCAATAATGTTCCCATTGTTTTAAGAAAATGAAAGAAATAGACACTACGAAAGTCATTTAAAGATTCCATGTTCTCCTTGATTTAGCATCAGTCATTATGTTCCATGGTGAAGTGAAGCTACTGCAATCCTTGTCATTACCAACCATCATTGAAAAGCAGCTGATGACCTGTTTACAAACACCACAATAATCAACATACCTTTTATCATGAAAAATACACTCACAGAGTTAAAAGCAGAACATCCCACTACTAATGAGGAGGGTACATTTGCAAATAGATTAATGTCTTAAATTCTGAATTCCTCATGATATTGTGTTAAACATTTATGCCACTGAACTATTTTGGGAAAAAATTCTCCCTATGTTATATTGATGTCTATCACTAATTTAGGTAAACCTTGTCTAGGGAATTATGGAAGTCTAAAAAACAAATCTGCAAAATTTTCTGAAAGTTTTAGCTTCTTAATGCATTACCACGTTTTCACTTCACTTTCCCATAACCATCTTTTATTGAGTGGATTCAGATCACATATTACATAAAAATATGAGAAAGGAAAAATGAACATTCATATTCAGTCTGAATACTCTAACTTCCTATATGTATACTAATAGACTATTAAAAGTGTTATTTTACTGTAGTTTTGACAGGTTAATGTAGACATATATGCACCACAATTTTTTTCTTTTCTATATACCTCTTTTTTTTCACTCTTCACTTTTAATTATTTAACTATGCAAAATTATTAGAACGTTTTCATGTTATTAAAAATCAATTCTTTTTATTTGTTGCTTGCACACAGAAAAGTCAGGGAAGGAACAAACTTCTTTTATGCTGATGCATGGTTTCTGTCTATTGAGACTTCAAGTACAGTCTGCTAGACACACAATTGACAGAGATGTATATTACAGTTTTCATGGTTAAAACCATTGGCCATGCCATCTTCATGGCAGACTGGTATCTTTGAGCTCATGTCTGGTCAACTGGTAGCACATTAGGATTACACTTCTTTAAAAAGCAAATCTGAGATGAGTCTGGATGAAAAGCTTGCCCACAGTGCTGCATGACTAAAGGCATTTAAGTTTCTCTTCCAGTTCCAAAAGTTAAAAAGAAAAATGTGTTCAGACTTATTAGATTTTTTTTTAATATTAGGCCAAAAATTCCAAATGCTTTTAAATTAGTTTGGGTTTGGTTTTTTTTCTTTTTTTCTTGTGTGTGCATGTCATTACATTTGAAATAAATTTATCTTTCAATGTAATTAAAATAAAAGTCAAGAAGTCTAATTTTGAATTTTAAAATATTAAATAGCTTCCTTTTACAGTTTACCAAGCCTGGAAACCTTATTTCAACAAGCAATGGGGAACAATGAGCATGAATGAAGACCATACTTTGATTCCTGAGTCATCATTCAAATTTTCAGATCATTACCTAATTTACAGCAATATTTTATTCATCATTAATTTTACCTAAATAGTTGTATATTCCAGTTCAGCCTTGCATTTCATATTCCTCCTTAAGGTAGGAATACACATTTTCATAATATTTTATATGTTAGTCTCGGGAGGAATTAATCAAGTTTGAGGTGCTCATATGACTTAAATATATGGAATATCCACAGCACTTTCTAATGCTTCCAAGCAATCATTTCTTAGATTCAATGAGCACTCATTTGAGCATTGACCACGTCTTATTCTCAACCAGAGCACAGTCTAAAACAACACACCCTTATTATAAGCTGTTGTAAATGAAAAATATTTGAAAAAGCAACTTTACTGCTAATTGATTTAATTCTTAATCCATTTAAGCTCAGGCTGTAATATTTTCATGCAAAAATTAAGCAATGGAAATTATAATACATAATGAATGGGATGAAGTGTGCATTTCTTAAAGAATGAATGAAAACAAATTTTATATTTGCTCTTTCAAAGTTCTGTTCTGATTTAACACCTTACTTTCAAGGTTCTCAGAAACTTCGCAGTAAGCATTTCCACTTGTTAATGTATATACATTGTAATGCAGTTACTGACGTCTCCCTTAATTTTCCTTCCTTGTGCAAAAATTTCTACCGAGCTCCAAAAAACATCTCTCTAAATTTGAGGTATGAGTAGTTGTTCTAAGAATGGTCACTTTTTGCCAGCAATGACATACTTAAACCAAACACATAATTTTTCAGAAAAACTTCAAGGAATTCCTTTTAGATATATCAGTATATATCAGTATCAGATATATATCAGTAATATTTTTAATATTTGAAGACAGAGTATTTTTAAAATAAACTTCATACTAATATTCTGATTATAATTCATGAAAATGGCAAAGGACTGGTAAAAGAGAGTTAACAGGCTCAAAGTGGCCAATAATATAGGCACTTTTACCAAGGACTTTCAAGAGGTGACCAGAACGTTTTTTTCAAAAGCCAGTGTGTGAACAGGAGGTAAGACACATTGGTTCTGAAGTGATGGATATTGATGCCTTCCTGAATGGTGTTTAGCATAACACTGGGATTTCACTGATTATTGAAATCACAAAAATATACAGGCAATTTCTGTCTTCTGTGTTCAGTCCTGTATTGAACAGTGTGGGATTGCAGTACTACAAAGCATATTTGCCAAGAAAAACAGGAAAAATTAAATAGCCGGCACAAAAATCCACTGTTTTGCAAGCGGTTGTCAGATAAAAATGGTGACCATTCTCTGAAAGCTTTTTCTTTACATATTGAGCAACTGAGTATTTTAGTCAATATTACTCCTAAACTTTCTCCTTTTGACCACTCAGATTATTTATTTACTCTAGTGGATACTGCCCAGTGTGGCAGCATATATGTCAAAAGCCACAGCCCCACAGGCTCAAAACTGGTGGGCACAGCCTGAGGTTGCCACAGTCTGAGGCATACTCTGCTCAGGGTGAGTTTTTTGGTTCACCCCCCAGCATCCCTTGTACCTTAGTTTACATGTTTCAGTTTATTGGTTGGTTGCTAAATTACCTACTGTTCTGTATAAGGTTATGTTCTAGAAACTTAATTGCAGTTCGGTTCTCTATTGGTTATATGTTAATCCTTGTATCCCCATTGGTTACTTTCCCCTGCTTGTATCCCTAGAAATCCCCTGCTGTCCCTCAGACCTAGCCTTTGGTTGCTGAAGCCTTCAGCTCTCCTGGATCCCTCGCCGCCTCTCCTGGACTCTGGACCCGCTCCTGCCTTCCCTGCTGCTTCTCCCGGGAAATAAAAGAGCTGGAAATCACACCAAGGCCCTTCTCTCAGGTCTTTGTCCTTGTCTGCGCCTTCACCATCAGCCCAGGGCTCTCTCTATCACAGAGGAGCCAGCACTAAAAGAGCTGCCAGAGGACGCCCTGTGTTTGGGGAAACTGCAAGCTGCAGCCCCCAGGAAACCAGGGTCACTCCCAGATTAATGCTGAGTGGCCTCAAGCAGGCCCCCGGAGCCAGCATTAGCCCAGCACAATTTTAAATAATTGCTTCATGAGCTGATTAACATTTGATCAAACAAAAAAAATTTCACAACATTCCTAGGTTTTGTATGTGCCATTTGATACTTCATTCATTCTTTGAATTTTCTACATACATTCTTCTCAAGAGACTCCAAGCAAATCATGTTTAACTTCAGTTTCTACAGGCTTTTCTAGAGAGAAAGCTTTTAGAAAATGTCCTAAGATTCCAGCAAAATAACTGAAGTACAGTCCAACTAAATAAATGCTACAACATACAATCTTTTTTTTTCCTTGACTAAACAATCAGATTTTCTGGGTACATACATTAGAAAGATACTGGTACTGTGAACTCATAATAAAAAAGCAGCCAACGTATTTCAAATAGATAGCTTCAATTAGACACTTTGAGGATATACATGCATTTAATGTTACCCATCCATTATCATAGACAACCTACAAGGATTGTTGCTCACTTTTTGAAAATTATTGGAACTTTTATACTTAGCATTTTATAGAATAGGACAAGTATGCATTTATTAAAAAGCTACAGAGAAAAGTGCCTGAAGTTTTCAATTTTTATTTGTATGTATCTAGGTATATGCAGAAGTATGTATATTACTGTTAGAAAATTACTTCAGTTTTTATGAGATAGAATCAAGACAGGCAGCAGCCTGCAAGATTGTTTTCAGATTATTCTCAGTTTACTTCAGATTGAGATTTATGTGATTTGATCATCATTTACATGGATGTAACTGAAGAAATTAGCACTTTATTGTTGTAGAATAAAGAAACTGAAATAATGATGACCACCTTTTTCAAAGTAAAAATTTCCACTTCTATTTATATTGTTAAATGACAGATACTGAGATGGATTTAACTCCATAAAATAGGATAAGGAGGAATTTTTGAGATCTTAGACTAACATTGTGATCCAAAGTAATTCACTCAGTGACCTCTCATTTCCCAAAACTAATTCCTCTCTCATCAAATATTCTAGCATAGCTGCAGACTACACTTCTGGGAATTCCCAGGATTGATGCAGGATGAAAAAGATGCTGTTTACCTCCTTCTTAACCCATTTGGGGATCCAGTAAATAGTTAGAGAAGTAACTAAAATGTAGATGGAGTCCAGAATAAATGGCATGAATACACCTAAAGACTTGGGAACCTCACAGTATGGTTTTGATGGCTTTACCTAAAAAATATGCTTGGAGGAAGAGGAAATAGAGAGACAGTGGAGCTACCTCATTCTTATTTCCTGTTGTTCATCTTTGTTTCCTGTTGCCAGCATAGTAGCTGATACTTAAACTCTGTACAGTAGAAAATATGTAGCAATATCCATTCTTTCATTCCCCTAGTACCATAGCTATGATAGAATGGATCCAACATAGCCAACTCTAAATATTGTATAAGAACGTAAATTTATTTAATATATGCACATATTTTCTAAACTAAAACATTTTAATCTGCTTGTTTCACTTTTTTCAAAGTTCATAACTTTCGTCTAAATTCCATGCTTCTTTATGCAGATAGGGAATCTCATAATAAAAATAATATCTAACTACCTCACAGGTTATGACACAATTTCTATATTGTGGAAAATAATATGCAATATAGTAGTGAAGAAAAAAAAGATGTTCATACTTATTTAATTCTTTTTTGTTGTTGTCATTCCCATTAGCAAATTCTCTTGTACAGAATTACTGCATTAAATATATCCAGTAACCAGGTGTAGTATCTGTGTTCAGTTTTGTCCCACCAGTACGAGAAAGATATTTACAACTGGAAAAAGTGACACCAAAATAATAGTGAGCAATGTAAAAGCAGTGCTAAGAAGTTGCATTTGTGCAGATCAGAGATTAGGCAAAGGGTTCAATAGCTATTGTCATCTATCTAATTGCTGATTAGGAATTCAGAATTTTTGGAAGGGTACACAGCAAAGAAGATGAACAAACAACATGAGTTGCAGCAAGGGAAATTCCAGTGGTGTGGGTTGCCCTGAGAGCCCAGGAATCACAGAGACACTCAGAGCTCAACAGGACACAATTCTGGGCAGCCTGACCCAGCTTCAGAGTTTAACTTGCCTTGAGTGGTAGATAATCACCAGAGGTGCCTTAACACGTAAATTCTTTTTCACTTCTACAGCTTTTAGTCTTATTCAAACATATGAAGAATCAAGATGTTAATATCTTAACATACAAAATGTTTTGTCTGCAATGCAAGCTCTTATGTTAGAAGACACCATACTGATCACCTTAATTATCTGCTGTAGCCCACAGATTATTGTTTTCTGTGTTTTTCGGGCAGCACATAATTTTGTTTTAAAGCATTTTTAAAGAAGGTTTATGATGATATGTCTCAACATTCTGAGTTGCAATGAGACTAACATCCAGAGAAATTACACCACATTTTAATTATCCTTGCCATTAGGAAAATCCATCTACATTCACAATTTAATTTATCCTACTTAAATTTCATGCCTTTTCCTCCAAGGCAGAAAGCACCTCAACATCTTATTGCTTCCTCATGGACACAACTGTTGGACACAACAGTTCTTCTTAAATTTCTCTTGGATTCATCAGCTAGAATTCCCTAAACTTCTTAGCCCTCAGTTTTCCAATTCTGAGACCACTTTTTGTTACCATTTTTCAAACTCCTCCAAAATTTCCATTTTCTTCTTAGCACATCTGGAAACCTAGCATTATTCAGCTAGGATTATTACTATACTTAATAATCAATTAAGTAGAGCCACTTGGCTTTATTTGCTGGCTCAACCCAAAAATTTCTTTCCTGTTTCTTAACTTTCCATTTAGTTTTGTATAGTCAGGCAAAAAGCTCATCCTTTTCATCCTAGGAGCTGGTATTGATAATGGTCTTGATACCAAAAGTGACAATTAAACCTTCTTTGAGTAAACTGCTTGCAAAAACAATGAATCAATAAACTTTAGATCACTGTTTGCACTTCACATTCTATAGAGCATGCTTTTGTGAACACTAATCATGTGATTCACATCATGCTGCAGGGATATGCTCTCCTGTCTATACCTGCATTGCTTGCACATCAAGACAATGATTATGAAGACAATTGACAAAACCAGTACCTACCTTTGGAAGACACAGCAAACTGATAGAAATATTACTGTTCATAGATATGCCTCCAACTATATCTACACCTTCACTGTTGAACAGAGACTGTTTATAATCTGTCTGATGTTCCACATTAACTACATAAAAGGCAAGTTTCTTGATCAAAATATAATGTGGCAGTGCAAATAATTCTTGAAGAAACCAAATATCTGTTGCCCTGAGTTTTGCAGTTCTGGATGTTATAATTCTTTTGTAACTGGTTCTCAGACATTCTCTGTAAACATAGCCATGTTACTGTAACGGTATCTTATTATTTACATTCCTTTCTCCTGGGCACAGAAGTTTGATGGACATGTCCTTTGACCAGTGTGATTGAGTGGAGGCTCATTGTCTCCTCCAATACACAGTGGTTTATAAGACACATATAAAATAAAGATGGATGGGGCTCCACCAGGCAGTTGTTCCTTTGCTCTCAGGAGGTGTCCGTGTCCTTCTTTCATGCCATTATTGTGACAAATATCTATATTATAGCCTGTATCAAAATTATATTTATCTAGTTGTCTTGTAATTTTACTGATAAAACATACCAGGTTTCCCTGACAAAACCTATTTCTGAATTAACACCTTAAGTGTATTTTAGCTTCTACTAATAGAATGAGAAATAAACCATGAGACAATTTTGCTCAGATAACACAATTCTAAGGCCCTTCTCTTTGTTTTAAACGCTGGAAATTTATTGCAGGAAAATTTGGATTTTCTCATTTGTCTTTCATCCTCTTCAAAAGAGGCATTTTTCAAATGGTATTTCACACTACAAAAATGGTTTGAGTCCATGCTTGCCTGTCATTCTCAATGTCTGAACCCCTTTCTGACCTAAAACTGTATTATACCTTTAGAGGAAGTGAAATAGATTAGATTAGCAATTTTTTTCAAACAGAAATACTATGCAGAAATCATATGCAATTTTGACAAAATTAGCAGATAATGAGAGCATCAAAAACAATTCCTCAATTGCTCCTGGATTTCCTTTGGGTTAAATTTGAGGAAGCAGGCCCCAAGCTTAATAGATACTACTTTAGTAAACCGTTTTGAATATTCACCATTTTTCATCCATAATTTAAAAAATAAGTACTGAAAGACAGCAGTTGCACCAACTGGTTAGGCATAAGTTCTGGTGATGCTTGATTTGCTCAGCATCTCCAGTGGAAAATATGTACAAAGAGGTACTAAAGAATATGAGGAAAACTGCTTCTAGTAACATCCTGTAATTCTTAACTCCATACTACATTTCGTAGTCAAAACTCTATTAAAAAGGAAAATCACTCACTGCCAAAAAAGCATTTTGTTTTTACTGAAAGTAATGTTTTATAGTAATTACAGATTCCAAGCATGCACTGTTGGAAAGGTAGTGTTTTATTTTTCTTACATTTTAAACTGTTGGTGTATAACGTAGAGCAATGCTTCTTGAATGTTCTTGGTTAATTCTGAGCAACCTCTAAACAAAAACAGCAATCTGAAAATAACACCTGTATAAAAGAAGTCACACACTTCGCCATACAGCCATGTAATAATTAGAACAAGTAAACAATTCTCTCAAGCTCTGCACTTCTTATGATGTTCAACAAAGAAGGGGAGATGTCACTTAGTGCTACAGCCTAGTCGGTAAAGTGGTGTTCAGTCAAGGGTTGGAGGTCTTTTCCAACCTTAATGATTCTGTTATTCTTGCATGCTTGTTGGTCCTTTCCCTTTCTTACGGGCTTCCATTCCATACATTGTCTCTATGTTCTGAGTTAGTCTTGAGTTTTCAAACACAGCAGGAAGTAAGTCTCTAAAGTGAAACAATAGCTTCCATGTAAATAAACATTCACAATGTATCTCCTGGTATAAGATGGTATTTAGCACAGATCTCTACACTAAGATGGAGTTGGAGGGAAATTAGTAAAGGTCTGCATACTTTCAAAACAACTGAGTTTTCCCTGGTATATCTACAGCATGCTATGTAATTGCAACCTCACTGTATGATGAAACATCAGCAGTACCAGATTTTCAATATTTTTCATAGATGTTGGAAGGTTATTGCAAATAATTTTGATCTTTGTCATCAAATAACTATGGACTCTCCCCAGTACTAGCTAGATGTATGATTCTTACACTACAAAATTAAGCAATCCTTTCTACACTTTGGATCCAGCAATCAAAACTGTGTATCTCTAAAACGTGCAGAATTATATACAAGAGAAAATAAAAAAAACAAAAACCACAACAACAACAAAAAAAAAAAAAAAAGAAAAAACCAAAAAAAAAACCCAAAAAAAAAAAAAANAAAAAACCAAAAAAAAAACCCAACAACAACAACAACAACAACAACAAAAAAATAAAACAAAGGACTCCATTAGAAATTACCATTTTTAAATTACAGACAGTTAGCTAAAGTAAGACAAGACAAAAAAAATAAAAAGAGGACAATTGAAAGCTCTAAATAGAATGTTTCACAGCAATAAAACTAATTGGTAGTGCAAAACAACATGATAAGTCACTCTGAAAAAACTCAAAATACCATAGGAACTTGGAAGCAGAGCTACTACTTTGAAGTAAAATCACATTTAATTGTTTCTGAGCCTTCCAGTCTAACCACTTTCAGGTTAAATGACTCAGCTGCTTGTAATGCAGACTGTGTAATCACAACACTTATGTGCACTTGACCTTCTTCCTGTTAACAGAGAGACTCAATTAATTACTTGCTGTTTTAACTGGCCATTTCACCCTAACTTCACCTTTTTCAAAAGGGTTGAAAGCCTCTAACTTAACCTTTGACTTTGGAAGCATACACAGAAATATTTATCTGCCAAATAGGAAGTTAGCACGATCTAGGAATAATACCTTTTTAGAAACATAACTTAAGCATAGAAAGTCCTTTCAAGGGTTTCTATGCTTAAGTCAGCAACAGTAATATATGCACTGTTTCATTAACCACTATGCTGTAGTGTAGGAGCCACATTTCATTTCTACCATAGCTGCCCAAATATTCTACTCTGTAACGGAAATAAAATATTAGTTCTGTTGCAACAGACAGGAGAGGGAAAGGCACAGAAAACTGCAAAATGTAATAAAATGCTTCAAAATAATTCTTAGGTCGCCATATGGGATATTAGATAGAAATAACCTAATTAATCTACACATTACCTATTGGTATGATCCATAAAATTATCATACATGTTATAAAATGTACTTCTATACCTTCCTTGATTCTGGGATTAGACCTGTTCAGTGGCAACTCTTCCAAGCACACAAAATTAAGTAATCAGTTGCTCACACTAAAGTGGCAATGGTATCTACATACTGTGCAGCAATTTTCAATCATTATTTCTTTCTGATGGCGTGCCAGAAAACTTTGCAAGTTATAGAACACCACAACTATTTAAAAAAAGTACTAGATGCATTTGCAGGTGTTAAAAACACCAGTGACCTAGGAACCAAAATATTATCTCAAAATAAATTTAAACATTTAGAAGTCTGGTTCTCACGTTGTCTCTCCTGGAGACCAACTTTAGCGTGTTAGATAGGATTAACACAACATTTAGTAGAAAATATTATGACTCTGAAGAAGCCAAATTTTTTGTCTATCTTTGAAATTGCCTAAATTCCATCAGTACATTGCCTTTTAAATTTTTATAATGCTGTTTCAAGCACCTGTTGCGAAAATCTCTTTCCTGATAATTCTGAGTAGCTGGATATATTTTCTAAAATTTAACCTCTGCTACAGTCAAGAAACTAAGCCTTTCAAATGAATTAAGTCTGTTATAGTCAGTGCACAGAATGTAACAATTAAAGTGGGATGAATCAGCCTTCAGAGGAGTATCTCTCTCTCCTCTATGACTACAAAAGAAGACAGACATCAGCTTAGTCTAGCCGTCTTAACATTAAATTATTAAAGACAAACAGCTTAAAAATAGTGTTTCATCTACCTTATAGGTATCTGTAGCAGATTTTTTTTTTCAAATTACACAGGAAAGAAAGTACTATTGGTGAGACAAAGGAAAGACCAATGACAATATAATGTATACTTTTTATATAGTTGTAATACACTTTCTTAGTAAAACATAATTTAATGATAGAGACATGTCAATGTAAATTCACAGAAAACCAAGCAAGACAACAATTTAAACTTCACTACAGAGGCCAACAGAAGTCCTGGCTTCAAAATTATTTGTAATCATTTTTTAAAGTAGTGCTGCATGCAATACAAATACCTTTTTCCATATTTATGACACACAAAATGAAAATGAATTCTCTTCCAACTAGTAAAAGGTAAATACATAGGTTTAATTAAGAAAAAATTTGTATCTCTATTCATGGTGATTTAAAAAAAAACTGTCCATAGGATAGAATACCAAATATCTCTATATTCTCAGTAAGCACACAAATATATAAATTATTTTCAGACTCTGCAACATTAAACTCACTGGAATTTGTATACAGTTATACCACAAAATAACATTTCAGAAACAAAGAGTGCTGCTAAGGATAACTTACATATATAGCTGAAAATGTAACATTTTTCATAATAGGATACAGAAAAAGAGTGAGAACCATCATTAGCAAAACAAAACCACAGATACAAAATGTCATTTGCAAAAGTTATGAGACATGCTTACAAAAAAGAACAGTAATAAGATTATTGGACAGGTAAAACCTCTCACACTGAGAAGAAACCAACCTAAGGCTGGATTTTTTTGCTTCACAGCTTCTGCTTTTAGCTTAGATAGAATTTGGGGAAAAATGCCTACAATTAACTGCAGGTGTCCGCCCTGCAGATGACATCAGGCTGAATTAACCATAGATTGGCTGCTGTCACACAAATCCTTGTAGAAATAGAAGTTATGACCTGCTTATGAGGATTTAAAAAGAGCAGCAATGGCAAATTTAATCAGGAGTATTTTTCCACGTGATATTCTGTCTCAAAACCTGACCTTCTGTGTCAGCAGGTCATCAAGCATTGTGCTCCATTTGATACTGATTGTATTACCCTCTACTTGTGTGCTTCCACAGAAAGAAGAAGGCACCATGCACTATAACTAAGGATATTGCTCTAAGAGTCTTTGATCACTTGAGCAGGCATAAAGAACTTTGAGGAGTTTGTCAAGAATAATATGGTGTCCCATGTTGGGTTTTGCGATTAAGATTTTTAAGATTCTGAGTTGTGAGATATTTCTTCTCTTGTCTGATGGCAAATATATTTATTTCAAATATTAAGAAAAGAAGACTAAATAAATGTCATCAACACTGAAAACACAAATGAGTAAAATATTTATATTTACAGAGCATTTTTCCTTTCATACATAGCAGTTTGCAAGCTTATTAGATAGTGCTCCCCTTTGCCATGAAGGCAAATCTGCTCCCTCTCTGCCCCAACTGTGCACACACCCTTGGGGTTTGTTCTGCACACTTGCTTCCCAGCTTTTCCCACACTACAGTCCACTCTGGATATTCTGCCCAAAATGAATTCTTCAATCTCAGGCAGCAGCAAACGCCATCCTAGCCCCATCCAGCCTGTCAAACCCAATCCTATGTGACACTTCCTACAGAAGGTCTCTGTCACCATTTTCTTCAAGAAAGTGACACGCTGGTCAGAATATTGCTAGATAAGGGAGAGACTGGCAGAATACACAAGACAGGAGGGAGAAAGAATGAACTAAACTTTACAGACACTTTTTCCACATTCTGAGGATTAATTCCTCTTTGCCCTCTATCCATGGAACAAAAGTTCAAACAAGTTATTTATAATTGTGGTATCTTCACTATTACTTTCATAGGCTTCATCTATGAATAACAAGGTGAATTCTACTTTTACTAAAATTTGAAATTTTTGTGCCAGTCTTAAGTTTCTTTTAACCCATTTATCCATTGCTTTTTTTCTTTTTTAAGAAAATTTCTTATTTCTGAACGTTTTCTAGAACAAATAAAAAAGGAGAAAGTCCTCTAACAGAAAACAGTCAGAAAGTTAGCAAAGTAAAATTCAAGCCAGAAGGATTGATGACACAAGATCGTACCAGAAACTAGTATGGAAGAACAATTCTTTACTTTTTAGTGACTGGAAATGTTGGCAGTATTAGCAACACGAAAACTTGAGTGGAAAAAATGCAAGAAACAGTGCGGGATTAACAAAATTTTTCAGAACTTCTACTGGCTCTAGTACTGAATATATTAAATTTGTAGTTTATATACTAATGTATATACATTTCAGACATTATTAACAAATTCTTAAATGTGTTAATTGTCTCTGTTGATAGAGAATATCAATCAGAAGCAAAAAAAGGTCAATTCAGCTAATTAAAACTTGGCATTATTGCCTTTACCATTCTAAATCTGAGTCTTTATATTTTCATTAGAGGTGTAGGTCCACATCAGGTTTGAAACACAAACTTTAATGCATCTGGGTTTGAGAGAAGCCCTTTCACATCCTTATTTCAAGAAAGCAAGAACAACAATACAAATTATTTGGGTTATGGACAGCCAAATATCAAGAGCAAAAATTGGGAAATCATACAACTCATTGCAACACTGGTGCCTACTGAACACAAAATTAATTATTTAGAACAATCTAACCCTATCATTTTGTTTCTCTGAAGGTTATTCTACTACCCATTGCTGATAGATATTTGTTGCAGTCAAAGAGCATCAAATATATACTGGAATGTATTTAAGCTGTATGGTGTAGTGTTTTGAGATATTAGCTGTATACTTCTGGCTCAAAATCTAAAGACAGCTTTTTCATATGTGCTTCAAATGATGCATCACTACAGAAATGGTTACTAACACACTTCCTTAAAATCCCAGCTGTGTTATCGTTTCAGATAACAGGAGGAGGAAACCCTCTACAAAACAGAAAGCAGCTCTAACCAGCCCCTCCTCCACTCTGGTCCGGAAAGAAATCTCTTGGAAGAAAGTGAAAAAATCCCTGTTTATTCACACACAGTATGCATGCAGACACAGCAAAGACAAAAAACAAATGAATAATATCAGATAATAAATCCCCAAAAAGGGAAAACCTCAGTAGAAAAGTCCCAGAGAGTCCCTTCCGTCTGGTAGCCTCCAGAAGCAGGGGTCCTGGCACAGGCTGCACCAGGCCTCCCTAGGCCCGGGAGGGGGAATGTCCCTCCTCAGTTCCAGGTGATAGCACAGGTCCAAAGGAACGATGAAAAAGGCAAAAAAAGGAAGGGAAAAAAAGTGGCCAAAAAGGCAAGGGGAAGAAAAATATAAAAAAACAGGGGAAAAAAAAATCTATCCTTGTCTCCGCCGTGCTGACCTTGTCCACTGCAGCTGGGAAGAAGGGCAGATCCCGGGGGAGTCACCTTATTTATGTACAGTCTATTGGGAAGAAATCCACTGCCCTCCATGCAGGAACATAACCCTGTACTGAAAGGTCTGCTGACAATAGGAATACAGGACCATGGGGATATGATACAGTCACCCCAGGACAAGCTGACAATATGTTTAGAAAGTAGTATAATAGTAAGGCTGTCCGTGCCCTAATGGTAGAAGTACAACCTTACTTCTCTGAAAGCAGGTGTGCAAGAGCATAAAAAGGCACCTATGGGATTTGTTTAAAGGATTTATATAATTCAGAAATAGGAGGATTATGTTAAGTTTCTCTTTAAATGATGGCTATCAATAATAAGACTTACTACTTATGTAACTCTCTGTACATTCAAAGCACTAAGTGACTAACATTCATGATTTATAGTGTTTGATAAAAAGCTACCAGGGCACTCATCTGTGTTATTCACGTCTGCTGTGCAGACAGTATGCAATGAGACTAAGCTTTACAAAAGATTAATTGGAACATAATACAAATGTTATTAAAAATAGGTGTAACATTTGGAACATAAGATATTTCTCTGCTTTAAGTTGTGATCTGTTCAAGTTGTCAAGATTAGTTACTAGCAGCAAAACAACTAATGACAGGCAAGGAGTGCTCAGCAGGCAAGGATGTTTGTGGTACAAATCTGTCATATAGAAACAAAATGGGAATCTCTCAAATTCCTGCCTATTTATCAGCTTGGAGGAGGAAAAAACTGAAAACTGTTCTTCCATTAGATTTTCACAAGTGTGTCTTTGCTAAGATTAGGCAGTATTAACTCTTGAATGTAGTGAGGAGCAAGTGCTCCTGATCCCTCACTCCCCCACAAAAGGCAAGCCAATTCATTCACAGGGGTGGGGAATTCTGTGCTACTGGTATGCTCTCACACATCTCCACAAAGGGCAACGCTCTCAGGTGGGTTAGTCCAGGCAATGCAATCTCTGAAATAATAAATATTTGTTTGAATTTTCTTTATTATACTTTTGTTTCATAAAGAAAGTATAGAAAATTATACATAAGAGAAATAGAAATACCTCCCCAATATCATTATATGTTGTCTAACATTGACTGAGGAATGTACATTACACAACAGACCTCTTTAACCTATTTATAATTAAATAATACATTAACTGTGACTGCAACAAAGTCACTACTGGTTGAAAAAACTTGGAGAACGCTGTAGCTAATTTGTGCTCTTTTTCCGTTCCTACGCTTTATAAAGAAAACTCTGCATCATTTCAGGATTTTCATGTGGTATCCGCAATGAAAAAAAATACAGCATGCATACCTGAATCATGTCTTGAATCTGAAGGTAAGATCTAAAGTAGATTCAAGGATAGGTATCTCAGAGAAACCTGACACAGTCTAAGCTGAACTTCTGTAATGCCAGCAAGTTGTTAGTGGTTAAACCTCTACATTATGAAAATACACATGCCATCATCTTGGCTCAACTGGGTCACTTCGTAGCTTATTCACCAGAGTTCATTCTTTGTTTGTTTGTTTGACATACTTTAGGGTCAATAAGGAAGGGAAATAACCTTGAGTCTGACTTCTTACATGTGCAGGGTTAGTAAGTACATCCTAGAAGTGTCCCCATCACACAAAGTTTCTTCTTAAATCCCTACAAAAATGGGATACATACAAAAGTCTGTTATCTGGTTGATGGCAATTATCCTTATGATTGCTATTAGTACCAATTGTAAGAATTGTAAGTAACTCTAACTTCCTGCAAAGGAAGGATCAAATTATTTTTTCTCTGTCAGGAGCTATAAAGGAAAACATGGGTTGTTGCCATGAAACAGCTATGTTGATAATGTACATGTAGGCCTGAGACTTCAGGTCATGAGATTTCACTCACTTAACTTGATATTGAGCCTAACAACCTGTGGCTGATTAAAACACAACTTTGCATCCTACTTTCATTTGAAGATTCTAATAAATGGTCACTTTCCATTGTTTTTTTTTTTCCATTGGGTAATCACAATTATCCTCTGAGTGTTAATACTTTCACATTTGAAGTTGTCCAACATCCTTTAAATCTTCCCTCAAGACTAAGTTTGATGTGCAGAATAGGGCCAAATGGAAAAGCTTCCAATGCCCATCTTTATGCATGACAAACTCAGTGTATAATTTAAGAGCTTCTCTCTCTCAAGACACAGATGAGAAACATTTAAAACTATTTTACATCCTGAGAGTCATTAGCGAATTCAAAGACAGATGCAAGGTCTTTCTTCTTTTATAAACTTACTCTGCTGTCACCATTACGACTTTATGTATAATTTAATGCTGTCTGTTTGAAAACAATTAAACAGGGGAAAATAAACCTTTCAGTCCCCTCACATCATTTCCAGTAGTCATTCATCTTTGTTTCTTTAAACTTATCCCCTCTTCTGCTCCACTAGCTTACATTAACTGGCCTAAACCTTGGGTGAACTGTAAGAAACAAAACCAAAGGAAAACCTCATATTAAAAAAAAAAAATTAAAAAAAAAGGGAAAAAAGGTGGAAAAAAATGACAGGGTAATTTTAAAAAACAGTGTAACTTTTGTTTGTGTTAATGAGAGTGGGAAACTAAGGAATAACTAACAGATTTTTCTTTCATTGACTTTCATGGTTTGGTGCATTGAAATGGTTAACTTGTTTGAATTAAGAACGTAGAAGTCTAAGTAGAAAATATCTAAAAGCTCAGATAGACTAACAGGAAGTCTGACTAACAGCTTATGACCCAAATAAACAATGTGAAAAAGCACAAACTAAAAACTATTATTTCACTCATTTGAAGACTCACATGTAAGGAGATGCATAAAAACAAGTTTTAGATCCCTAACAGCTCAGTTCTGGTCCAACCCGCTGACAGTTTGTTGAGTAAATAAATTTCTGCAACATCCTTGGTTGGCAGATCTCAGATGACATTTAGTCTTTTAAACACATTCTTAACTTTGGCAAGATGGTGTGTAGACCAGTATTTGTAAAAGTCAATAGAGTTGCAACTATACTCAAAAAGGTAAAAAATATTATTGAATTATTGAAGACCTTATTGAAAATCACAACCTACCGTTAAAAAAACTCTAAATATAAATAAGTAGAAAGTTCATGGATTACATTTAACAGTACTGCCAACAGTGTTCCCTCAAGAACAATTTTCTAAGCTGCAGTAACAGCATCTAATCATATTCTGAATAAAAATGTATTATTTATTTTCTTAACATATTAACAACATCAAGACATTGGTTTTGGAGATAAGGTGAAAAGAGAGAATAAAAACTTGTGTAAACTAGAATTTTTAATGCCAAATTCATTTGTGACTGAATTGTATGTTGCTTGCAGCAGTTCAATGAGACTTCGCATACATTCCAGAAAAATTTTAGACTGTAAGTATCTTAATGAGACAGATGCAGTCTTCTCCCCAACTGTTGAATAACAATTTCATCATTCATGTAGTGGTACAGAAAATGTACGAATGAAATTAGAAAAACCTTCTCCATTTGAATATAACAAGCCCTTAAATGCATAATAAATTTTGGAAAGAAAATTAGCCATATAAACACTAATGTGCATGGTGTATTTAATGGTTTTTATCACGTGTGGAAATGCAACTCTCTACTCAATCGATCAGTTTATAATCATACAAAAATTAGAAAGTACTAGCATAGTTCAAATGAAATTTTATAAAATGAGCAGTGGTACTAGATGCCCAAATTAAGACACCTGAGGGCCTTTTTATTTTCTTGGTTGAGTTCCTTTTCTGTGTAATTTAAACTGGGTCCAAAAGTCATTCAGTATATAGAAAAAAATTGATTTTGTCAACTGGTATCTATCTGAAGGACCCTTAATGGTGAGTTACACATAACTTTTAGGTGCTTGTACCACTCAATCTTGCATTTGTAAATTGGCATGATCAGTGAATTTGTGCATTCAACAGCAAAGACAAGGATGAGATAATTATTAGACCTCTGATTAGCCAGAGATATCACTTTTGCCCTCAGGAAATAGTATAGAACCTTATCGTAATGGTTAACAAACAAATACATTATTTTCTTTCTTATATGATGTTGCTAGTCCTGACCCACAAATTTGACTCCCTGGCTTATCTTATACCTACTTTACCCCGAAGACCTATCTGACAAGCTGGACACTCGGCTGTCCTAACCACATCTTGTCCTACACTGCTTTTCCTAGAATCTTAGGTTGGAAGGGACCCATAAGCATCTAGTCCAACTCCCTGCTCCTTGCACAACTATCTAAAACTGTTATATGACTAGGAGCACTGCCCTGATGCTCCTTGAACTCTGTCAGGCTTGGCGCTGTGACCACTTCTTTGGGGAGCCAGTTCCAAGAGCCCAGCCACCCTCTGAGTGAAAAACCTTTCCCTAATGTTCAGTCTGAACTTCCCTTCACACAGCTTCATTCCATTTCCTAGTGTCCTATTGCAGGTCACCAGAGAGATCAGCACCAGCCTCTCTGCTGCCCATCTTGGGGAAGTTGTAGACTGTAATGAGGTCTCCTCTCAGCCTTCCCTTCTCCAGGCTGAACACACCAAGTCAACTCAGTCACTCCTCCTTGCCCTCAAGGCCCTTCACCATCTTTGTAGCTCTCCTCTCAACACTCTCTAATCGCTTAATATTTTTCCTATATTGTGGCTCCCCAAACTGCCTCCAGCACTCGAGGTGAGGCCACCCCAGTGCAGAGCAGAGTGGGACAATCACCTCCCTTGTCCCGCTGTCTGATGTCACCCAGGACACGCTTGGCCCTCCTGGCTGCCAGGACACTGCTGACTCAAATTCAAGTTGTCATTGATCAGGACCCACAAATCTCTTTCTGTGAGCTTCTCTCCAGCTTCTCATCACCCAAATTTATAATAACCAGGATTACCCCATTCAGGTGGCAAATCTGGCAGTAGGTGACTGCCTCACTCCCTAAACTATCCAGATATCTCTTTAAGGCCTCTCTACCCCAGAGGGAGATTACAGCTCCTCCTAGTTGCAGGACTACATATTCCCATACAAGAAATTTATACATTCATTTGAGGGGACAGAGCATGGCCTTACATACTCTTTAAAAAGGAGCACTTGCAACATAAAATATTTTTTGCAGAGGCTGCAGGCCTGTCCCCAAGGTCTGAGGGACTGTCCTGCCACCCAATTGTCCACTGCTCCTTAAGTTCTTGCCTGTTTCCGTTTCTTCCTGAGGGTCTGCAGTTTCAGCTCTAAGCTGTCAGGCCACCCACTAAGCCAGACTGCCTTTGTCTTAATTCATACAGCTCTAAAGCACTACAAGGACCTGATTAGCAATGACAAAGTAGCTTCAACATAACTGAAATAAATTTTTAATTACTTTAATTAAACAAATGCAAATTCCCAAATGTAAATGAGTTTAAACTAGTTTAACAAAGCTCTAGTTCATTTCCATGCACGTTCTTGATTCTTCTTCTTTGCCATCCCTTGAGGATGGCAAACAAATGAAAGCTTCCATGTGCTCGGTAAAACAATTGCTTCTGTAAGACCATTCCAAAAACTAGATGAGCAGCTCAGGGCAAGAAAGGAAATTGCTAATTTGAGCGGAAAAGAGGAATCTTCACAGGTTTTGACATCTGTTCGGGGCAATGAGCAAACCACACGCTGAAATCTAGCCTGTCAGTGAGCAGGAGACTAAGCTTCACTAAACTCTGGGACAGAATGGATAGATGATGTACAGGACTGAAGGACAGAAATAGTTTTATCTTGCAGAAACTGGCGATGGTAGCATGGCTAGATAATTACAGCAGGGGTGTGCGGTTTATGAAGTCACCAAACTTCAGGGAGAATTTACAAGCTTAGTAAATCAGTAGGAAATCAATAACTACCAGCATTCACAAAATGAGTCACAAAAACTTGCGGGGGGTGGTGGTGTTTTGCTTTTAGCTTTAGTGTTTTGTCTTTAATTCACACTGAGAGCAGCAACTACTGTAGAGTGATAGTAATTTTTTTTTTAATTGGTAGAATTCAAATCCTTGTAATTTTATGATTACATTCAAACAAACAGAGTCCTTGATTAAATCAGTTTAAGCAATTCTGAGGTTTGGTTTACTCTAGTTGGTGACCAAAGTTAAAAGTGAACAGCTTTACTAGTAACAAGAGCCTGTTATCTACCAAGTGTAGTTTCCTACTGGCCATCACAAGGCATGATAATTATGGTAACAGCAAGGGAAGGAACGGGTCCTGATAGCCTCCTGCATCAATGCCTCTGAGTTCATCATCACTGAGCTTAACAACTGTCTCAGACCACCAACCCACTCACTCACCCAGCTACATTCCTGCTATTTTCAAGTACTCTGCTTCATTAAACCTTAAAAGGACTCTGATTGCAGGCCACAGGTGGGAAGTGGTTATGTTCTTTTTTTCTTCTCTGTAATTAATACAAGGAAGTCTGTAGAATCTTACTCTCATACTTCCTAAGTAGTTTCATTTCAGTTTACTTTCTTCTAAGAGGAAAGGTAATTCATGTCTTCTTTAACTTGAGCAGAGATTCAGACTGGGTTCATTCTACTCTTAAATGTGGGAGATATTTTTACAGTATTTACTGTAACAATCAATCACCAGTGTGGACACAGGTGATTTAGGAGATT
The DNA here is from genome assembly GCA_013398175.1 of Climacteris rufus. Lineage (NCBI taxonomy): Eukaryota > Metazoa > Chordata > Aves > Passeriformes > Climacteridae > Climacteris > Climacteris rufus. Next base: position 158,242 of record VZRZ01001796.1, on the reverse strand, counting down.
ACACGAGGCAATGACACACTTCTAAATAAATTTTCTCACTTTGAATAGTACTTGCTGAAGCAAAATCCTGTAGGAACTAACAAATTTGACAGATAACAAGTATACAATATCCTACTGCACAAACCTACTGTTTACACAAGTAACTTCACATTGGATGTTTTGACAGTTGAAAAATCACATAAAGATATTTACTGTTTTTAATTTTTTGTAAAATACAGGATATATCAAGCTACATTTAAATACTTAATCACACAATTGAAAAATTTGTCATTGAAACTGAAATTTCAGAGACATCTGCAATTAATCACTGTTTACATAGAAGCTCATTTGTCAAAGTGACTTGCTAGATATTACAGACCAAGTACACTTTTCACAATGTGTTCAACTGTGCAAGTGCTTTTAACTCTGTCTCTCTTCCAGCAAAGGTACAATCATTTAAATAGGCCCACTGACATCTAGGGCTGAGGAATGATCTCCCTATTGAAGAACAAATTATCAGTCTAGCCCCATTCCCCTGGGACTTAAGACAGCAGCAATTATCCTGTCATGACAGTTGTCTTTCTGGAAATTACCCATGTGATCCGCAAAACAAGCACAAAGCTAGAGTACCAGCACACCAATCCATTCCTACTCTGGAGCAAAGAAAATACTGTGCTGCAGCACCCCTGCCATGGCACGGTCCTGCAGGGCAGCCCCTGCCGGCTTCGGTGAGACGGCCCCGTGTCTGGGCTGTGCCTCCCAAGCTGAGCTGCCCAGGTGGGCAGGGTGGCCCCACAATGGGGCCTCTCCTGCTGGGATGGAGCCTGAGCTGCTGCACTCTGGTGCAGACGGCAGTGCGGGACCCCGGTCTGTGCCGGGACAACTGGGGCAGCTGCCGCCTCGGAGCTGCCCAGGCTGTCCCTTGCTGGTAGACATGGCATTTGGGAGCTGCTGGCTCCGGGGGTCACGTGCTGGTGGACCGTGGTCTCGCTGGGCTGGCAACCTGTCAGTCAAGCTGCGTCCCGCCCGTTTTCTCGGTGATTGGCTCTGGTCAATGCTCTGCCTCCGTTCTTTCGATCTTAAAAGTGCATTGTGCGTTCGAGTGTGCGTCTTTTTTCCTTCTGTACATGTTCGCATTAAACCTGGACTGCCGTGCGGAGGAGGCCCCTCCTATACATCTCTTTGTCTCCACTGTGCTTATGCCACGTGGTGTGGAGACGCCATTCCAGTGCGCTCGCTTCAGGCTCACTGCATTCCTGTGAAGAGGAGCTGAGGGCAATGCCACACCGGCGCTGCTTTCCAGCACACGCGGCGGACTCTCGGCAGCCCTTTTGAATCCACACAGTTGTGGCAATACTGAATTCTAACCAAGTCTTTAGAGTGAAAGGATGAAATGATACCTCCAGAGAAGCCATCTTACCTCTCCTTTCTCACTGAGGCTTATTACAAGGCTTCTGATGATTTTTTTTCTTTTTCAATCTAATTTTTTGTTTCCTTAGCTTCACTGCAGTAAGTATATTTCTTTTTTTCCACATACCAGCAACTGCTTATATTTTTCCTTTTTGCAAAGGTGGTACTGAGAACCTGTATTGAAATTAGTTTTTTTTCTAATTTTTAGGTACAACGCATTCTACTAGGTAGAATGGGAAACAAAACGACATGAGAAACCAACAGACATAAAAAATTATTTTGTAATACTGAAAATATCTGAGACTGAATTTTCAACAGCATATAAAATCACCAGAATGCAAAGACAAACCTAATTAGCAACGATACAAAGAAAAAATAATGTCTTCTCTTTTTTATATATATAAAGGGATCAAGAAGAATGATGATGGGAATTTTGCCTTTATTTGTGAGAAATTAGCTGCTCTTAAAAAAAGTCAAACAGCATGAAATTACAGAGGCTCCTTACCTATGTGAACTCTGGCTACTCAGTTCCAAATAACCAACTTTTTATTGTTCATGCTAAACATTGAGGAGAATTTGCTTGCTTCCAATAAAAAGATCAGACAAACATGGTTCTCTTTTTTAGGACAGAGCAAGTTAATACAAAGTTACAATACTTTGTTTAGCTCCCATAGAAATAAATGGTGGAAAAACTTCCGCTGATTAAACTAAACCAAAGCAAGCCTATAGTTCTCATTTGAAATCCTAATGACTATAACAAGAAAACCTGTAAATAACTATTGAATTATAACCTACAGTCTTGTCTTCAAATGTGCCTCAAGATTTGAATCATGCATTTTAAAGATTAAGGTACAGGAATTCTTTTTTTTCTTATGATGTTTACTTTTGCATTCAGAAACTGAACTGTGGCTTTCAAGGCAAATTTTGATTAAAAAAAAAACTTAGTCCTGATGCAGACTTCTTTGAAAGGAAATAGAGATACTTTTAAATGCTGCCTTTCCCAAAAAAAAAGAGAGTTTTAGACCTCTCAGGGATCTACCTGAACAATCCACAGACAAGCAAATGACACTTGATTAACTTTTGCAACAAAATTGGAATACAGTAATATGTTACAGAATTTGAAACCACAGACTTGCAATTTAGTAATAAGTAGGGGAATTTTTCCTTCACTATTACTGTATGTGTGGTACAGATGCTTTACTGTCATCCAAAAACATATCAAGTAAAACATCTTTAAGGCAATCTGTTTCCACCAATGCCTTTAAGAATAAATTTGAATAAAACAAATATATTCTTTTTCTGGAAAAATAACTTCTGTCATTACACCTTTCTATCATTTAACTGCATTTCTAAATGTCTTAGCAAGAATTTCATACTATACAGCAGATTCATTAGACAAGTATAATAAGATCAGTCATGCATTTGCTCATACGAAAAGTCCATCCAAAAGCACCAAAATTCTAAGACAATATCAAGAGACTTATGATTAAGGCACACATTCAGGCTTACTACTACTTTTTATATTTATTCAGATTACCAAATCCACAGTGAATATATTAGTGTATAATATTATATTATACGTCACTTGCATACAATCCCCAGAGTTAAACTAATCTGGCTAACATCCAGATACATGTAATTTAGTTAAAATTATCACTCCCTTAGTGAATATTCATTGGATGATGTGGTAGTTTGAGGGGGTCTAGTTTTTTGGGTATGGTAGGGATCAAAAGATGGCTCCTGTGAAAAGCTGCCAGAAGCTTCCACAGCTGTCCAGCCAGGGCCTATCTCTGATGGCTTCTGAAGATGGATGTGCTGTTAGCCACAACTGGGCCAATTAGGAAGGAAGGTAACGCCTCTGTGACAACGTATTTAAGAAGCAAATATGGGAGTACACACGCGCACGCCATGTAGTTGTAGGTAGGCAGAGAAGAAGAAGTAGACCATGTAGGGAAAACAACAGGTATGGACAACAGCACAGTCAGCCAAGAAGAAGAAGGAGGGAGAAGGAGGAGGTCTTTTAATCATCGGAGCTAAGACGTCTTCGCAGCCGTGGTAAGGACTGTACCAAATGCAGTGTTTCCCTGCACCCTGGGGATCCGTGAAGGAGCTGAGATCCACCCCGCGACAGAGTCGGGAGGGTGAACTCCTACAGGAGGGACTTTGGTCTGGTGAGGGCTGATGCAGATAACAAGGCTTTTGCTCCTGGGAACTGAAGGAGTCAATTGAGTTAAAGAAGCCGTGTGTCACCCCTACCCTAAGTTTGGATCAGCCTGGTCTTGGGAGGAAAGAGAATGGGCAGCAGAACCAGGCAGGCTGCCTGCCAAGAGGGAAAACATAATTTCTGCAAATTGCCACAGTGCTTGAAAGAAGAGGAGGAGAAAAAAAAACCCAACCTCCCCTTCAGATATTTTGCCAAGAAGAGAAAACATCTGAGGAATGAACTGACTGCAGAAAAAAACCCCAGTCCTCCTTACTCTCTGAGGGCAGGAGGGAGGGCTGTGGGCTGCTGGGGGTGGGGGAAGAAAAGAGAAGGAGTGTTTTGGGAAGATGTTTTGCTTGCTCCTTTAACTCTGTAATAAATTCACTTTATCACTTATAAGTTTTGAGCCTGTTTTAGCCTGTTTTAATTAGAGGGTTTTCTTCTCTTTCAGTATCCTTATCTCAGCTTGGTAAAAATTCCCCTCCCGTGTTCATTTGCAGAGGGGAGGGAAGTGGGCTTTTGTGGGGCTTTGGCATGCAGCCAAGGTTCAAACCACGACAGATGAGAACAGAACTATAAAACTAAAGAAAATTATAAGAAACTTGTTGCTACTTGAGCTTGAACCTAACCTTGGTGTTATCCACAAATGACTGCTTATTTTCTACTCATGGGCAATAATTTTTGCACTATTAGCAATTAATACATAAATAAATGTCCTATGTAAACCAAACACCTACTGAATAATACTTTACAGGCTACACCCACTATCTGAATGAATTTTCAAAATTAAATCAATGAAAACTCATTGAATTAATTTAAAAAACATTCAAAAAACAAGCTGAAAACACTGTGACTAGCAAGAAGAAATTGAGGACAAAGAAAGTCTCTCACAAACTCTGAGGAAAATCAAAAAAGTTTTCAGCAAATACTTTGTCAGTTAAATGCATAATATATGTAATAGCAACTAAGGAAAACAACAAGTTTTATTAACCTGTTCAGTATTTAATTCAAATCGTTGAAATGTGTTCATGTGTGAATTTATTAAAAAGAACAAATATTAGTGAAATTCAGGTAGGGAAGTAAAGGAAATATAGCTTCTTATTTGTTCTTTGGATACTCCTCAGACTGTGTACATTGCAGAGGGTTGAATTTTGAATACAAGAATACACTTTCCGTTTCAGATAAAATCACATGAAACAGTTGGATGGAATACTATCACCACTACTAGTAAGACATTTGATTCCTGCAACATATTAAATGTGAGCTGCTCCAGATTCAGGCCTAAAGCCATCTCCTACAAAGTACAACCCTATGAAGGAGAATGCTATCAATTGTCTTTTATACAATTTTTTTTCTATATTTAAGCTTCTTAAACAAAGGGTTCAGAAACAATTTTTGTCCTGAAATATTGCCGCTTATCACCGTGGGAATGCTGGAGACGCAGAAAAAAAGAGACGGAGCCAGCTGTGTTCAGCTTCAGAGCAAAGGAAGGAAGGGGGGACAACTCACCTTCTTTTAATTTTTATATACCCCTTTAGAAATCACTGTTCATTGGAGAAAATTAACATTTTCGTCTTTAACTACAGTGGTCAAAAGAAATGCCCATCAAAGATCTGTGTCCATGAGAAAGGAATGCAATAACAAGATAATTCTACAACAACATAGCTATGTTTATAGAACACTAGTTCTTGAAAACTATCTAGTAGAGAGCTAGCTATTTTTAACAGCAAAAATAAGGCAACACTGAAAGATCTCTGGTTACTTTTATACGCAGCACTATTCTGGTGAAAGAAATTTCAGGACTGCTATAACTAAGAAACAGGACTAGTGTTTTCACCATTTCATCAACTTTAAAATATTCTCTTTAGCAGGCAAAACTCCACACATATTCCTTCACTGTTTATAGCTAGTATTTGTGGGTTGTTCATTGTGTTGGTTTCTTTTACTTTTTAATAACAGAGTATATTTCTGAAGGATTGTGGAAAACATAGGGGTTCTCATTTTCAGTTTACTCATCTAATATCTGATAAATGTAAGTTTCTACTGATCATACTTGTGATTAGACAATAAACATTTAAAATAACAAATAAAGAAAAAAAATCTAAATCTTTTACCAGAGAGTGTATAATATTTCTGAATGTTTTCAAAGGCTTGTATTTAATGCAGTAAAAATAAGTGAAAAAACTAAAAGCGGCATCCATGCACAGTACCAACATCTTCATCAAAAAAAGCCAGTGATGACTCAAAGATTGCCTCCCACACCATTTAAATTAATTCTCTTGAGTAATTACATCTTAGTACTATTCTTTCTCAGCATCTCCATCTCTTTGCCTTGTGAAAGAAGAGGAAAATATTAAGTCCTAAATACCACCTCCATAAGTGTTGTGAGCTATCTAAAAAGGTTAACCAAATGTGTGGGAAACAATTAACATGACAATGGATTCAGATCTTTGCCAAAAGTAGTTATTATATGGGTTATAAAGATGATAACAATAAAACAAACCTGTCAAAATTAACAAAGGTAAGATTCTTTGGCTGTTGCCAAAAGAATCTGGTTAATACATAGATTAAATCTCACAGTTCTAAACTTTTCTGCCTTTCTTACAAGCCATTATTGGATACCGATATTGTGGATGGGACATTAAGTGATACAACAGTAAATGCTTGCAAACAGAAACTTGATATATACTGAACATTTTATAAAAAGTATTATATTTGGCATTTCAAAACACTAACATTTTAATTAGCAAACCCACACTTGTGATACTGTGATGTTCAAGGGAACAAGTGAGTTGGGCTTTGATGATCCTTGGGGGTCCCTTCCAACTAAGGCCACTCCAAGATGTTGTGCAAAATTGGTCTGTCATAAGCATTTCTAACAAAAATCTACTTGACTTGAGACTGAAGATTTATCATTGTTATAGGCTTTTAAAGGGAGAACTATTGTCTTTTCATCTAGTTTTCCTCATTTATTACTTTTTCTTCCACTTGTGATTCTTTAGGAATTTTCACCATTAATACCATATTAGCAATTACAATGTCATTTATTATCTGAACTGCTCATCACAATTAGTAAGTACATCAGTTCACAAGCAGCACTTACCTACTCCAATTCTGATACATATCATTTAATACTACACATTTCATATGATAGAACTGTCAAATTACCAGGCACTCAGAAGTGGAAATCACACTGTTTACAATGTGATTCTAGTAGTGTTATTTAGGATGCAGCCTTCATAAGAGGAGTCCAAATGTACTAAATATATATATTTATAACAATTTTCTGGTTTTAACATTTTCTAAGTATAACTCTGACTGTCATTTGGAGATGATTAGAGGTTTAAATATATTTTTGTTAAATTCTCTGATGGTTAATTAAGGAAATGTAGTTGGTCACATTTCATTTGGGTTCAATCAGTTTGGCTTCACATGTTACTGGTTCCTCAGTCTATTTATTTACATAGAAATTGCATTTTATTCCAGTATCTAAAATCCTTTTGTCTAACTCTTCATTCTCATTTCTTATCTTTTGCGGATACAGATAACCAACTTTTCCATGTCATGTGCCAGGCTAGGATGTAGACTAAGTGCCCCTTGGAATCTCTCAGAGGGGGGCCAGAAGTTAGATTACACTAATCTACAACACACCAACCCCTTGCATCTGTTTATGGAAATCCCACATTCTAATTAAATGCCAACCTTTCTGTTGATCAGAATTAAAATATTCTGCTTGTGCTGCTTAACATATGGAGGAGAATCTTCCATCTTATTTTACACCATACCCTGATTGCTACATATCTCTCAGGAGATGCATTTTTTTAAAGAATGAAAATTGAAAGGTGGTGACATTCATAAATATTTTGACACACAAACACGTTAAAGGTCTTGTTTGCAGGATTTTGCAAAGGTATCCTGAATGAATGCAAAACATGAACACATAATACTGACCAAAGGTAATAATGCAGTTGTACAAATAAGAATACTGTAACAAGGTTACTTAAAATGAAGCAAACACTGTATTTTATTTTAAGTTTTGAAAAACTGAACTGACTTCTTAATCAATGTGCCTAAACTAGTCTGAAGTAATATCCACTGGTTTTAGCAAAACATCAATTCCCAGGGCACAAATAAACGTAACATTTATTGAATTTTAAGAATTTTCATAGGGCAGTAGACCAGGCTGACATAATTAAAACCAATCAGTGCATAGTTCTCATCTTACGTATTGTTTTATACCTTACACTATTATGTTAAATTACATATGAAAATCTGATGAAATGTCACTGTTTTCTGGAAACTTCAAAGTATCTTCAAGTTTATTGCTAAACAGAAAATATAACCACTCAGCAAAAGCATCAATCACATTTCTTTACTGAGACTCACTTTATATTCTCCTTTCTACTCCTTTATATTCTCCTTTCTACCCACTGAGCCCCTATCTCCCTAAAATACACTCACATGTCCATGGTTTCCACCACTTTTCCACCATCGCATTGTGATCCATTCTCTTAATCTTCCTTCAGAACGCACCTAGATCTCTCATTCTCCTTCAAGCTCCAATAATATCTCCTTTAAACATCTTTCTGCACTCAACTTTTTCCTTATACCATACCTCTTAATAACACCTCTGCTGCAGTTGTGCCACCTGACAGCTTTATATACTTTTTCTTCTCTTGTCTTAGCTTTAATTTCTATGTCAATTGAATAATCTTCTTCTTAACTTCCTCATGCATTTGTCATTTCCTTGCTGACCCATTTCAGCTCTTCTCCAAATCCACCACTTTCCCATAAAAAAGTTCAACACACTTGATTTTCTTAAAACACCATTGCTTCTCCAGTTATGCTGTTGTGTCCTTGCTTCAACACAAGAGCATACAGCCCTTGCATTACCTACTTCACCCTCAAGTAGGATAAAGTTTGGGTATCTTCTTCAAAAAAACTTTCTCCTTTCAGGATATTCTGTTCTCTACTTCTGTTATCTCTGGAAATTCACACATATAAAACTCCCAACTGCACACTCAGCATCACATGTCTCATTTCTCTGCCCTTAGCAAATGCAATCTTTTTCCACTCATACCCACTCAGAATGTTGCTACAAAAATTATTGTCCTACTTCGCCACTTACATCATGCCAATCCTGTCCCTGCTATATTGCAGCAAGCAGACTACTACTCTACATTTTACAGGTCCTCAAAATAGATACAAGAACTATCAGGTTAGCATGTATGTAGTATTAAAGGGGTACGGATGGACAACAGGGAAAACCTTCTGGGTTTTGTGATCCTGGTTGCTGCATGCTGACTCGTTTCAAATTCCCTGAAAGGCAAAGATTTTCCCTCCCTAAAAACAACTGGTATGCGAGGAAGAGAAGCTTCTGGAGTGCTGGATGGGGTCCTTCCTACAGCCACTCTCACACAGAGACCTCACATATGAACAATAAGAGATTAAAACCTTTAAAGACACAGAGGGAACATGCAAGTCACTTGTGAAACCTTGTGGCTCAACTGGGGCAGCAACAGGGGTGGGGGAACTGATAGGGAGTGAGAGATGAGTTAGGGCTGCAGGTTACTTGAAGGAGCCTGTGCAAGGCTGTGCAAGGTGAGGGAGAAATGAAGGCCTATTTTCAATAGAATGGGAGCACTGTTCCAGCATCTGCACTTCATCAGAAAATTTTAAAAGGTTTTCACGTTTTTAAAAAGCAGGAAATTACCAAGGTAACCAATTGTAAGATGAGTCTTGTGGGTTTCAGTACATGTGTGACATCTTAGTGTTCTGGCTACAGTTGAGTCTAACAGGGTCCAAGTGAACATTCAAAGGTAAACAACATTGTTCAGCCAAAATCAGGCAACCTGCAAAAATGACTTAAGGAAAATCTGTTCTACTCTCAATGCAAATTGAAAATTATGTCATTTGTGTGCAATGCTACAGGCACTGAAGAGATATTAAAAGTAAGTTCTGGACTACATTTGTGCACTGTGTCACTGCTTTAAGGCAATACTTATTTTTTAAAAATATTCTTTCACTTGTGTAGAAAATTAAGAAATGAAATCTCTATATCATCATGGCCTTTATTAAGACATAGGCTGACTGGCAATTTACCTCTAACTGGTCAGTTATAGATTTACAATATTGCCATGGCTCTAGCTCCTGTAGATGAGTATTCAAGACATTTTCCACGGATGTGAGTGGCAGAGAAGAACTGTATGTATTTTTGAGGAAGGCTAGATCCAGTATAGCATAAAATATCTCAATTCATATAAAAATAAGAGCCTATCACAATAGTCTCTTTCAACAGAGAAAAAAAATTACAGGTGTGCCCTCGAGGATTTTTCAATAGAAAAATTACTACTGTTAAAAGTCCACATTGCTAAAATAGATGTTCTTAAAAATATAATACAAGTTATAAAAATTATTTGGTTTAAAACCTCGTCAGCAACCACCAGCTTTTTGCACTTAAAGATGCACCATTTTTTTAATTACAGTTTATAAATTACACATTTGAAGTCTTATCCTAAAAAAAATGCGGCAAAAAAATTAAATTTTCCTTTAACAACTATGCAAGATGAACGTATATCCCAAAAGAACAAAACAGCAGCAGAATAAAATGTGGCATAATTGTCTGTCAAGGTGACAACAAGTCATCACCATGATGCAGCTGTGAAAGACACCTGTGTAACCTAGTTGCAGTAAAAAACAAAAAGTACCACTTTGATACCACATAAACAACCAGACATCTATTCTGAGGCAATTCAGAATACTTGACAAGGAAAAGTAATAGTGAGACTGAAAGTCACTCTCATTTCACAAAAAAAACAACTAACAGAATTTGGTTTGCCAACAAAGCAAAGACAGAAGACTATATGACATTTCTCTATATACATTAGGGGGCAGAAATTGGAACAAAAAGTGGAAAGAAGTGTTTATTGCTTTATTTAAATACTGTAAGGAGAGAAAATGTTAGAAATTATGGAAAAGATACTTAACCTGGGATTAGTCAAATGTTGTATTCATTTCCAAAGAAGAGTCCTCAAATATGACAGGGAAAAAAACCAAAAAAGACTAACCTATCAGAGGATAAAATTTCGTAATTTTTTAAAGTATATGATGTTGATCCTGGACATAGCCAGAGACAGATTTTTAGGAAATAAAGGGTCTCTTCTAGCATCCTTTCCCACATATGGGGAGCAAACTTTTTACTATTGCTCTAGAAATGCCAGAACATTACTGATCAACACACTTTGTGATAGTATCAAATTGTATTCATTCCCATCGCTTCCTTGGAAATGCAAATACTGTTATCTGATGAGCACAGTTTCAGCTTCCCTAAATGCTCTATTCAGACAGGAAGTTAAGGAAGAATATCCAGTTATTTCATCAAATAGTAGTTCATCTGCTGGATTCTCAGATAAGAGAAAATCAGCTGAAATATTCTCCATTTTAAGAAGTGGAAGCAAGTTTTATACAGCTGGCATCTCATGTAGAAAACACACAAATAATGAACTAGATACAACTGTCACTCCTGAGTCACCACTGTACACTTCCCATATATTTTTAGACTCTGCTGATTTGTATTACAGTAATTTACATACTCCAAGTCACAGAGGTAGCTGTAGTATCTTCCTGTAATCTAATCACGTTGGCAAACTGCAAAACTTCTATCAACATTGATGAGCAGTTATACTTGTCTGTCCAGTGAAATCAATCTCTGCTGAGAAGGAGCACTCACCAGCAGCATAAACAGTGTACAGAACACAGTCCTGCAATTGTAGTACTATTCTGTCCTGTGCTTTCAAGCAAACAAGCAAACAGCAATATAATCATTTTCACCAAATTTGTTATGGTTTTCCTTCTGTTTTGTTTTGGTTTTGTTTTGTTTTTTTTTTTACTTTTAATTAACATCTGCTGAAGTAAAAATAATATGATGTGTGACAACAGAGGCACTCTTCTGGTCCTAACTTTGAACTTAGACTTTTAGGAAAAAAAATAGTATATGGTCATATATATTGTTAAAACAGATTGTTAACCCACTGCTTTCACTAGTAAACATTTCCTCGCCTAATCAGTCATTTTTAAATCCAAGCATCCCTTGGATTTTATCAAGGGAAGTCATGATTCCTGCTTGTTTCTTGACAAGCATCTATGCTTAATATGACCCTTATAAAGGAAATCAGTAACATTGCTTAAAATAATGTGTTTCAGAATCCTAGCAGAACTACTTTCTAAAATGACATTGTTGTAAACAGTTTTCTTTTACTGATACTATCTTCAGTGTGATTTGACTTCATACTGAAGATGCTACTGTTCAATATTAATGTTGAAATGTCCATATTTCATAATCTGCCATTTCAGTTTTCAATCTGAAGGAAATGGACATGAATTATACAAATGTAATATATGCAGATATCAGTCTCACAGTGCAGATTGTTTATTTTAATCAACATCACCTACTGATATGCCCACACCTGTCAGTGTGGATATTTTTTACCAGCTTCAACCCCACTCCAGCTACCTCTTGATTACATCCCTGTTCTTTTTCTACAGTGTATACCCTGATAAACATAATTTATTTCCAGAATTAGGAAAATGTAGCATATGTTGTATGGAGTCATACCTATGCTACCATGGGTCAGCTATTGTGATTCAGTCTATTGCAAATTAATTTGACATGCAAGAATGACAACAATTTTATTCCTCAGCCCGTACCACACAAGGATTACAAAAGCTTAAATCCCACAATGGCACATCATGGGATGGCACATGAACACAATCTCTGCTATTGTGTTCACTTTGGTAAGTTGTAACTAACTGAAAGATGCCCACTGATAGCATAAGGGAATAAAGCCGGCATTAATGCATATGGTTCCTCTACAAGGTCATGTAACAAAGCAGTATTTGGCCTCTTTGCTCTATTAGAGAGTCTACTAATAAAGCATTTGCAAAAATTACCCCTTCCCCCACAAGGATGCACCCAACTGCTCAAGGCAAACATACAGACAATCTAGCATTGGTGATACTGTGAATAAATAAATACAGCCTCCACCAACATCAGTATTACATTTACAGACACACAGAAATAATGAAAAAATACATGTATAGATAGTGAAAGGGCAAAATGTGAGTTGCACCTTTCAACTAGATTAACACAACAAACTCAAAGCATAGCCAACCCTAACATATAAAAGTGTTGTTGACTGTCCCACTGTACTCTGCTCTGGCATGGACCCCTTTGAATACTGTGTGAAGCTGTGGGAGCCACAATATAAGACATTAAGCTATTAGAGAGTGTCCAAAGGAGGCCTACAAAGCTGGTGAAGGCCCTTGAGGGGCAGCTGTATGAGGAAAGACTGAGGTCACTTGGTCTGTTCAGACTGGAGGAGACTGAGGGGAAACCTCATTGCAGTTACAACTTCTTCATGAGGGGAAGAGGAGGGGCAGACATGACTTCTTCTCCATGGTGACCAGTGACAGCACCCAAGGGAACAGCCTGAAGTTGTGTCAGGGGAGGCTTAAGTTAGATATTAGGAAAATGATTTTCGCCCTGAGGGTGGCTGGGCACTGGAACAGGCTCCCCACGGAAGTGGTCTCAGCACCAAGCCTGAGGGAGTTCAAGAAGCTTTTGGACAACGCTCTCAGGTACATGGTGTGATTCTTGGGGTGTCCTGTGCAGGGCCAGGAGTTGAATTCAATGACGCTTGTCCCTTCCAAATCAGGATATTCCGTGCTTCTACAATTCTAAGTGACTACAGTTATTACAAGACTACATTGCATCCAAACATAAAATAATAGCCTTTCCCACTTACAGACTTAATTTATTTTTATGCTTGTCAGATCCAAGTTTGATCAAAATTGCTACAAACAAAGACTAGTAAATCCATGGTCCATTGGACAGTTATTGAAATGTCAATTTTTTTCACTTGCTTAGTTCTATTAATTATATTCACAATTCTAATGAGGAATACTAAGAGCTTTTCTTAGGATAACTCCTTATGTATTTCTAAAAAAATGTCTATATAAGATAAAAATAAAATAACCTCATCTAAATTTATTTAATTTTTACTAGATTTTAGAGAAAGGACAATAAAAAACTTGACACATCTGCATGTTAACTACTCTTTCCAAAGCTTTGGGAAATAACAATAAAGCATATTACTCCTTTGCATCATTATAGCACTACAATAATTTCAGTATCTTGAACAGTGAATATAACGTATTCCAGTGGTGACAGCATTAGAATTGTTTTCAGAATTATTCCTCTATTTATAAACAGATCTTGTAGATGACTTGCAGGAAATCTTATTTGGCAAGATAGACTCAATAGCTAACTATAGCTAAATCAATGGTTCTCTGTCACATTCAGGAAGTCATGGGTTCAACTAGCTCTCCAAGAGGTCAACCTGTCTGCTTTTATAACCAACAGAGATTTTTAAGGGGACCTTTAGATTAGCAAAAAAAGCAGCAAGTTGGTACTCTCTAGTCAGCTCTTAACAGACTCCTTTGCTAAGAGAAAGGGAGTAATGATACTAGTCTCGTCTCTCTGGAAAAGATCCCTGACCTAGCTGAATTCTGAGCTGGCTTGCCTGGGCAACTTTAAGCTGCACTGTGCAAAACCACAGACCTGAGAGATATACCTCACTATTCCTAATAATGTTCAGCACTCATAATAATTGCATTTCAGTTTCTGTGTGAATTCCTTCTGAGATGGCAAGCTTGTATGTGAAAATAGAAGCTTCTTGGCTCACATGAAGCTCCTGTTAAATTTAAGGCTAAACTGAATAGTTTTCATGTAAAAGAAAACAAGTTTTAAATAAGAGAAAAGATAAAGAAAAAAAGAAAAGAAAAGAAGCTTAAAGAGGATTTGAGAGTCTCACATGACAATGAAAGGGCAATGGAAAAGAAAAGGGAAAGGGAAAGGCAAAGGCAAAAGGAAAGGGGAAGGAAGAGAAAAAAGAAACAAGAAAAAAAAGTAAAAAAAAAAAGGGAATTTGCTGCACACATGCAAACAGACTAAAAAGCTGATGATTCATGAAGGCCAGCTCATGGAAGCATTGAGCCAAACAAGAAATTAGAACTAATTTCAAATTTCACAAGGCCAAAACTGGTGGACATTTTTCCTCTCATCATCATTATGAATAAGAGTAAAGTTCTAAATTCCTAATAATAATTTATAATTAGAGCATCTTAGTTAGTGAGGAATGTTTTGCTCAGCTTTAATTGCAGGGTTCCCAAGACATATCAAAGACTTCATAGGACTAAAATAGACAAAATATTATTCACTAAAGAGCTTGAAAATAAATTATTAAGGTTTGGTTTCTACCACTTCTATGGTTTATCATCTTGTTATCTTTAAACTACCTATAAATTTTTACTTCTTTAACATTATTCTAAAGAGAAAATAACTTCCCTCTTTGACACACCTTTTATATATTTTCTCTATTTGAATGACTTACACCCTGTTAGCCACTCCTGTATTGCCTATGTAAAATTAAATTACCCCAACAATCCACTTGGTTTATATAATGTACATTTAGTACTTATTCATAATATTTTCCAACACTGTACAAACCATTCAACATAGAAAACAAAGGCTTTTACTGGCTTGAAGGGCTTATAGTCTCAGACTAGGGTGACTTGATTGTGCAGGCCACAAAAGGAAAACTGAACAATGATTAACACCACCACCACACCAAAACAAGCACACACATTTCTTTCCACATTTCTTGTGGATACTGCAAAACCAATTGTTTTTCTGCCAGAAAAGCAGAAAAAGGACGGGATGCTTTTTAAAGAAACCACTGGAAAAATGCTTTCTTCCTCATGCAGAGTAGCTGTACCTACTCCAATACAGAATTCCAGACAATGCTGGAAGAAGGAACCAAGGGCATCTTTGAGCATATGAATCTCCTTTTTTTTTTCCCTAAGATCAGTCAGGGAAACAATATTCTCAGCCTACACTACAGATGTAAATCCATATGTATCCTATTTCTAGACAGTATTTGGAGAGTTTATTAACTGGTTTATTATCAGACACAGAGACATATTTGGTGTGCTTATTATGCCTTCTAATATTCTGATTAGGACTGACACATCCTGACCACCATGTCTAGAGCAGAAGAGGTGGGCTCTGCAATGGTCCTGAAGCTCTGCTCGCCTGACCATCTACAGCTAGTGACATGCACATCTCCTCTCCGGCACAGGCACACAGGTTTACTTTCCAGGGCAAATAGGACTAAAATAGAATGTCGATGTGGCTGGAGTATGTCTGTCTATGTTCCACAGTGGGAGATAGTCCCCATGACTCTGCTCTAAGAACAAGACTGGACTAGCAGCACAGCACATAGAAATAACAGATTGTGGCTATGCAAATAGTGAGCTGTTGAGTCTACAGCAAGAAATCGATGCTGAAAGATGATTTTGGCCCTGAGAAAAATTGTGCTTATTGGCATTAAGAGTGGCATAGGACAGAAACTGTGGCAAATAAAAGGATAAAAATATTTCAATAGGAAGAAGAAGAAAATATTTACATGCTATGAAGGCTTCGAAAGATAGTTTTATGGGTTTGCTTACCTTCAAGGCACCAAATTCATTTATTTTAAGGAAGTAATGAAAACATTTATTTCAGTGCACTGAAAGAGCAATCTCATACTATTACTATGCTGTAGTGAAGTTTAATCCATACTGACCTCAGCTGTGGCAGTTCCGATAATACATAGAAGTATATTATCAATGCCTGGAAAACAGCAGGGAAGCAGCTAGTCAAAATAAACCATGTCAGTTCTGCAGTTTACATACAAATATGATTGAATTTCTTTTCCTGTGTTATTATAACTGCTCTGCTACAGCAATTGCTTGAGTCTGACAATGACAACATGGGTAAGAAAAACAAAAGGAAATTAAATAAAAAGCAAGATGACCTAGTAACAAGAAACACAAACCTCCTTCTCCCTGTAACTAAAAGATTATATTTAATCAGCAACTGTGTGCTTTGAGTTCGATTCAAGCTACCTCAAGAGACCCTTGACCAAAGACAATTACAGTCACTGAATGGTAGTTATTCAACGCAGTTTAGTATTTTTGAATTTGAATCACTTTTCTATTCACTCAGAGTCCAGTAATTCTCCATCAAAATAAAGTGTTAGTAACATCATGCTAAATACAGGCTTAAGGAAAGAGAATTTCAAGAGCAAGAAATGTTCCTGTTTTCCTATTTACCTGTCACTGAAGTTTAAAGCTCTGCACTGTACATGCTATTCAGCTCAGACAACATATTACAACTGCACAGTAAACTAACAGTTCTGTTCTCAGTTTCCATTTAAATTGTCTACTATGAAGAGGTTCA
The DNA here is from genome assembly GCA_013398175.1 of Climacteris rufus. NCBI lineage: Eukaryota > Metazoa > Chordata > Aves > Passeriformes > Climacteridae > Climacteris > Climacteris rufus. Next base: position 141,311 of record VZRZ01001796.1, on the reverse strand, counting down.
AAATTCACCCAATGTATACCTGGGAGGCATTTGATCTCATCTCAAGAATGGATATTTTGATTTTTTCACAGCAAGTATTTGAGGACAAATTTTTTTAAAAATCATTTTCTGAAAACACAGAGTGAACTAAACATCGATTTGAAGAAGGTTGGTATGACAAAGGAGCCCTCAGGGGGGTGCAGAAGCATCAATCCAAGGCCCCACTGGGAGGAGGCTGGAGCCCCTGACAGCAGCAGCAGCAGCCTTGGGTCCTGCCCAGTGCAGTCACAGGGCCCTGATAACACGTCTGCACAGAGTACAGATGGATCCCCTTCAAGCATATGTCTCTAATGTGAAAGGCTGCAGTCCTCTTACACTCTACCATAAGCTTTCCACGTCCTGTTCCGTTCCACAAAGAGGAACCAGATTTATTTTGCTTCCTTCTGCCATATGCACTTCTACACAGAAAAGAGGATTTGTCCTAGTAAATGAGCACATCATACAAAATGAAAAATAATAGTCTCATTTCTCTCTGTCTCACTCATGCACAGACTTTACAGAGAAAAATACCATTAAACATCAAGTGTTTAATGTGGAATCCTGCTTCCAATATTTTAAATACTTACATGTTTAAACTTTCTAAACATTTAATACAACCAATAGAATTCTGTAATGTTTTTTGTCCATTTTCTAGCCATGTTTAAGTAACACTGTGAAGGAAAACAAAGGCTTTCCAATCCATGTTCCTAAGACATGGTCTAGCAGCTTTTTCTCCAAGGTACCATTTGAAACTACATTGTCATTTCTCTTTAAGGTTTATCAAGCACTGCAAGTTTCCCTTTGGAACCTAAACATCATTGGAGGAGAAGTAATTACAGAAAATGCCTCCAACTGCTGCTATAATGAACAGAATTTTCCTAGTCAGAATAATGTTTTCAACTTGTTTTGGCAAATAATTACATGTGAACTGCGGCTTTAATGACACATCTTAGAGACAAGTGATTTTGATAGATCCTTATAACAACAATACCACAATAACCTGTATATAAACTCAGTTTTTATTTTATTTATTCTGGAAAAGGTAAGCTACAACGTGAGAAAACTGAAATGCACATTTGCAAATTATCTTTGCACTCTCTTCATCAGCCCACACTTGAAAGCAGCTTTAATTTATTTTATATAACAAAATTATCCAAAGTCAAAAAATTGTGTCCAAGAGCATTTTCTAGTCTTCTTCATGGTATTGCTCTCTTACTAAATAAAAAATAGTGACAATTTCAGGGCAACAGATTGGCTTTATACAACAGCAAAATCACTTCTTGACCTAAAAGAGATCTTTTCGGACTTATTAACTGGCTTTAGGGCCAGATCGTACAGGTATTTGGCACAATGCAGTTACTTCACAGGATCTAGCTAAGAAGGCTTCTGTGGGGAAAAGAACAGAAGGTAGTTACCAGACTGATAACAGAATAGAAAAATTTCCCATGGATAAGAGTCTAATGAAATTTTGGCTGCACATTATTCAGAGTGGAGTGTGCATGTTTGTGCATTGGAAACACATTGTTTTATCCAGCCTCCAGTACTGTCTTCTGTGCAAGTCTCTCTGACTGCAAAATCTTACACAATTTGTTTCACAAGTACAGGAGCTGGAATGTACCAATCACCAGAAGAGGAAAATACCCTTGGGAGTAGTTATTAAATATGCATGTATATTCATGAATACTTCACACTTCTCCACTGACCACCCTCCATAAACATTCACTAAAATATATAAGAGTTCATGAAAACTGCATGAATGACAATGAACATTAAATGAGACATTTTGTATCACTTTTTGATATGTGACATCTAGACCTTCAGGGATACTATTTCACTGTCAGATTCTTCAATATTTAGCTTCGAAGTTCTGAACTACCCTGTGCAGAAAACTGCATTGTGTCATAATGGGATGTAAACACAACATGCAACATCAAAGTTACAAGCTCATAATAGGTTAACCTAAACACAATTTAATGTACATACACCAGCATTAGGTATCATCCTGGCATTCAACCTTTAGGCAATCACTTGTCAAAAACTTTCCCATTCTCTCCCATGCATTTTCATCAAAGAACACTCCACATATTCTGTGAGAAATTCAACTTTCCCACATTTCAAAATTTAAATAAGGCTCCACTATTAGCAATTACATGGTATTTCCACCCTGTTATAGCATATACATGGAATCATAGAATTGTTAAGGTTGGAAAAGACCTATAAGATCATCATATCGAACCCTGAATGCAGTATCACCACCATGTTCACCATTAAACTGTGTCCTCAAGTGCCTTATCCACATGTTTTTAGAACACTTCCAGAGATGGTGGCCCCACCACTTCCCTAAGCAGCCAGTTCCAGTGCTTGATAATCCTTTCCATGAAGACATTTTTACCAATATCCAATGTAAACCTCCCTGATGCAACTTGAGGCTATTTCCTCTAATCCTATCACTTGCTACCTGGGAGAAGAGACTGACCCCAACCTCACTACAGCCTCCTTTCAGGCAGTTATAGAGAGCGATCAGGTCTCCCCTGAGCCTCCTTTTCTCCAGGCTAAACAATCCCAGTTCCCTCAGCTGCTCCTCATTAAGACTTGTGCTCCACACCCTCCACCTCAGTCTCTGCCTTGTTGCTGACTTTTGCAGACTGCTGTCAGGGTTCCTCCCTCAATCCAGCACTCCTTCCTCTTTGGACACTGAAAAGCACCAAATCCAGTAACACTTCTAAAAGAGTTGTTAGACATAAGGCAACTTGAATCTACACTCTCAAAATTATTTTTCAGGCCTTCTGCACCCTCTTCCTAGAGGAATATAATAGACTTATCCACAACTTCCTCACTGTACATACAAAATGTGGTATCTATACATAAATGACATGAAATAGGCAACTGACCACACTGTAAACTTATTTATGCTAGATCAGCTGCAATAGATTCAAAAGTATACATGGAGAAAATTGCACCAATCTAACTAAGTTGATTTAAATATCAATGTAATTTATATCAGTGTCACTTCTTTTTCAGGAAGAGGCATTTCTCCTCATTCAATATGGGCATTCTCTGGAGCAATATATGACTCCTTTTTGTGGTAGCACAGATATACTTAGGTTTGGTTTAACTCCATCAAAGTGGATGAAACTCTCCACTGACTCTGAACAGCTCTAATTAGCTCTGTGGTGGAAGATATACCTTTAAGAATTAAACATAAAAATATACATTCCAAAGTTATTTATCTGTCTTATGTACATAATCCTGTTTGTGGTCTCTCATCTCAAACAAATCCCAATTATCTTTCTTTCCTCTTTCTATGCCTATTTGACGCAAATAATTTGAATCCTTTTTGTTTCCTTTGCACTTATTATTTCCTGCTCCCTGATCATTTGTTGTGCCATGTCTAACTCTATGTGCTATTAAAAAAATACATGTATTTAATCCTCAAAACAAAGTTTCTTTTCTAGTCTGTTATTATATAAGAATGTAATGTTGACAGGTGTATTAAACTGTTTGCCCCCAAATGCCATTATGAGTGGATCATGTGAAAAAAAAAATAAATTGCAACCCAGATTAGATTACAGGGCTGAAAGCAGACTATCCTAGTAACAATTACAGAAAAGTTACGTATGTACATAAAAATAGCCAAGAAATTTCAACAGAAGATGTACCTTAAGACATAAAATAAGATGTTCAGTAAAACAAGGCTTAGTTGCATCTCAGTAATTAGTAAAGTGATTACAACAATCATACATCTAAGAAACAAAAGATATAGAGATGGTCATCATAAAATCCTTATTGAAAGAGAAAGAATCATGGATTTTTTAAAAAATAACTCCTATAACAATCAGAGCTCCAATATCATGAATACCTGACTTTGATTCAACTATTTTTTGAAAAGTTCAGTTCTAATGTCAGACAATCATTCTTATATAGAGAACAAAGTTTGAACACACTGCATCTCTCCTTCTGCCTAGGAGTACTTTAATTATAGCCCAGGGTTCAGTCAGTTGGATACCTACAAGTTAAGTCAGTGGTCCTAACTCTTTGTGTATTCTCTTGAGAAAGATGGCAATAATCTGAACCTCACCCAGATCAGCTTATTTGCTTTGTCTTGACAGTTCCTGCTGCTACCTTGGTTCCTGTTGATCCCAGCACATGCAGTATAGTGCACAGAGACAGGGTAGATCCAGTAGTATTTATATATGTGGAATCCACACTGTTCTATGGATTTATTCCATGCCATTGAGATTAACTCACTACTGAACTAACATGTGCTGTACGTAAATGGTAAATATGTTTAACAATGCTATGTGACAGAGGGTTAAGATACGGTATCTTGCTTTACATTTGAAAAATGTCTCAAAAATACTCATCTCAGTCAGAAATAAAACACTAATGTTGCCATTATGGTATTACTGTTGGCTATTTTCTTTTAATTTTATTAAAACCGGACCAACCTTTAAGATATAAGTTGTGTTATGTTTTTTGTTTTGTCTAGTAAGTTTTGAAATCTGTGGTTTAAGAAATAATACTTATTTCTTACAAGAAAAAGCCCTGAGAAAAGGAAAAGGCACTTTGGGCATATGTTCTATGAACACTCAGATTGAGTATTTCCCCTCAAAGCCAGGAAGAAAAATATTTTCAAGGTGAGTCAATTTGGAGAAAAAAAGAAATCCATGTTCTGTTCTCCAGTTTACAGCTGGTAATTGTACCATGGCTTTTAGTAAAACAGCATCGCTCCAAGTTCTTTCTGGACCCATTGTGGTAGAAATAGGAAAACAGAAAAAAAAAAAAAAAAAAAGGGTCTTGTAATATTCCGCCATGTCTAGATTCTTTTAAGCCACTTCCTGAATGCATAAAATAGGAATAATTCATATGGACGTGTTATTTTCAGCAACCTCCTGCTGTCGAAGTAGTCCTATTGGCATTAATGAATAATGTGATCAAAACTGCTGTCATTTAGGAACAAGGGTTTGATCCACAGCTGTCTCTGATACATCATTTTCTCACTCACTGATCAAGACCACTCAGTTTTCAGAGACATACATGGGCTTTGCAGACAACCCCAACTGCAGACATGACCAGATGCAAGCTCATAGCTGTTGTTCAATTTCTTTGAAGAAGTGTCTCTAAAGGATGCTGAATTCTGTCACCAGGAACAGGGTGACCTCTGTTTGGAAGGCATAAATACATTAATAGTGACTTGCTACAACAATTTGAAAATTAATAACAACAGGAAAGGTCACAAATGTAAATGAGCAGAATATAATGAATAAAAAGAAAGGCTAAGTCCCTTGAAAGATTTCTGCAACTAAGCTGCCTAAAAAAAAAGTCAGAGAAGAAAAAGAAAAAAAGATTTTCTATAAATGTAAGGTATTTTTATTCATTGTAACTAAACTCTAGGGAGACCTATCAAGATGAGCTTTGCAAAGTGTCAGTCTAGATATGCTATGCAAAACATTTCTTTTAATCTTGAGCAGCTTCTGTGCTGTTAATAAATCCTGGTTTTAATTAGACCACTTGAGTCTCAGATTTTTTAAGGAAAGTTTCATGCAGGTTGTCCCAGAGAGACAAAACTTCCAATCACAAAAAGGTAGTGTAAGAAAAGTGTCCAACAGGGACTCCCAGACAAAGAGGGCAATTTTGCACTTCTTTTACAGAGCTATATTACTCCTGCAAGACTAAGGTCATGGGCATTCTTCTTCCACTGACCAAGTACAAGAAGCAGATTCAAAAGAAACAGAACATCTATGCTCTTTTTTCCTTCCCCAAACTCCAAATATAGTCAGATAAAATGATTCGTAGGTACTCACACTACTACCAAATGACAAAAACCCCAAAAATAAGACAGTGATTTCAGAGACTAGAATTGCAAAAAGATTTTCAAATGCAATTTCTGATTTTATCAGCCTTTTTTTTTGTCCAAATATGAAATTAATGAAATGAATATAATCTTTTTTGAAAGCATTGAGAATGCATATTTAGATTACATTAAGTGTCAGTTCAAATAGCAGTCTTGTAACAAATGGGAAAAGAACAGAGAGCTCTTCAGTCAATAGAATGGCTAAAGACATCTGGTTTAATGGCTAATGAAATTTAAAATGAAAAAAATTGAAAGATTAGAAATTTAAAAACTTTGACAAATAGCAAATAACTACTAGTGTGAAATAGCACATATGTGACAAAGTATTCTGTTCAGCCACTCTCTAACCTCCTATAATCTTCTTTCCTTCATGACTGGACAAATACAAAGGAAAAAATACATTTAATATTGTTTGCTAATAAATTTCTGAATGTGACTCTTAAAGTACATCTTGTAAACATAAAAAAATGCTCTTCCAGCAATCGTATATGTGCTATTTATACTATTATAATAGTTGCTTTCTATTTTGCATACAGTTCTGAATAATAAATACTAGCAGCAAGTAATATTGAGGCAAGCAAACTGTCACAATATTTTCAGGACACATTTGGTCTGCAAATTTCACAAACTAGCTGTTGCAATCAGCAGAGAGGCATTGCAGCTGTCACCACCTTTGAATCTGCTTAATAATTATCCTCTAAAGAACACACAAATAAACCAACACCAAAAATTAACCATAAAATCCACATGGAAAGAGAGCATTGCAAAACGCAGCTATAGTATTCTGCAAGCATTGTTGTAACTACTGACTGATGTTCTTCCAAAAGAAAAACAGCATTAAATAACTATCTAAAATTTCCCACATGCATCTCATTCTCTTAGAAAATTTTACTCCATTTTTCTCCCGTTTTAAAGATTGCAAAATTATGTGTATCAGTAATAGAATTCTTTCCTTTTCTCAATTTAGAAATATTTCTTTTTCTTTACTTTTGAACTATACCTATCATATGACACACTGCTGTGGCAAAAGGTGTGCATACAAAGGTTGTAAAAGGAATATCCAACATGAAAGACAAAGAATGATCTAAAATAGGATGTCAGTGACAATAGTCTGACTTAGTGCAAACTAACTTTGGGTTGGGGCGGAGAAGCGGAGAAGAAAATCAAAGCTTTTCATGTATTTTTCTCTTGACCTGAGAAAGAACATGTGGGACACTTAAAAAAATCTTATGATAGATAATGAAGACCTTCATGAAGACTCTCAGGTTCAACTGAAGTATCAATCTTCTCAGAAAGAAAAAACATTTATCTCCCTTTTTCCCCCATTCTATATATACTCTACGGATTTAAAGACTGTTTCTTCTGTACCTGTTTAACTAGGAAATAATTATATGCAAAATATATTCAGGAAGTGATAACGAAGCAACTAGAAACTAAAAGTAGGGTATGATGTTACAGCAATATCATATCACAACTGAAAATTTCAAGGTCTAGCCCAACTTTTCTCTTTTTTTTAATTTCAATAAGATATGTGAGACAAAGACCATGGGGAATGAATATATGGCTTTAAAAATACTGACAAAGTAAATGTCAATATTGAAATTATAAAGCCTCCAGCTACTTGGGTTCTACAACTCTAAAATAGAAGTGTTAATTATATTGTGAAAATACCTGAATTCACAGGTAAGACTACTATTTTGAAGTTACAATTCTGCACCCCTATTTTGAAGTTATGATTTTGCACCCATATAAACATTATTTATCAAGGAAATAAACCAAATTGCAGTGTCTTTATTTTCACACTTGAACACCTACAATAGTTGTGAGGTTTATATATTTATAATGGTTTTTATTGTTTTCTTTGATACTACGAGGCTTACCACACCATACAATCCCACTAAAGACTTGCACTGTATTAAATCAGCTACTTCATTACTTTTAGCGACCAAAACCACTTTATTTTTCTATTTGTACTGCAACATCAATCATTTAAAGTATATTTTCAATTGTGTTTATATTATGAGATACATAAAGCACGAGGAAATATATTGTAAATAAATTATTACTACATTATTAGATAGCAATAAAGGTTGAAGGCAAAGAAAAAAAACAAAGCACATAACTCTCTGATGGTAAGACTGCAGCAAACAGCAAACTGCTTAATCTATAGAGACAGGACAAATGTCAAAGTAAATTCTTGAGCAGGAGTATATAGCTCCAGGGAAAGATAATGGCAAACTGTGCTCTTCAGTTTTAGGTCAGAGCCTGGCACCAGGCTCAGATCATTCCTCTTTTATGCAATGATCTACTGCTTGCATACTCGGACGTCAGAGTTGTTGGTTAAAGGCTCTTGAGGGATGCTGGTAATAAAACATCACTTTCATTTCTCATCACATTGCCAGGAAATCACAGTGCAAGCCAAATGGTTTCAATCATGTTGGAAATCAACCACTAGCTAACAGTACAGGCACCATCCATACATGTTTGAGCAAGTATGAAACATGTGCTGAAATGAGTAATGTAGATCCTCCCAGGCCATTTGATGGCTGTCTAGTGCCCCATGTGAAATGAGTACTTGACTCACTCTTCCTTGGTTCCCGGTGGACAGATAAGAAGCAATACCCAAGGAAATCAGTGACCTTGGAAGTAGAGCAAAAAAGAATGAAAAATTCTGTCTTTCTCACAGCACCTAAGAGTTGAGAGATGTTACTGGAATATAGAACAGAAACATGAACTGTCACCAAAGACAACACTGCGATATTCCTGTGTCAACGTCAGTTGATGGATGCAATTACAGGCAACAACTTTTGCATTCAAATTACAGGAGAAAGCAACTAATTTTTGTACATGAGAATTTTCACAAAATTGTCTACTGATCTTGACACTAAAATATGCTCCTGAGAGGTACTAGAAAGACCTCTATAAAATATATTTTATATATATATATATATATATATATATATATACATACATACATACCACAGAAAATACCTTTTTCCCTACTATCAAAATTCCTGAAAGAGCATTTCTGGCAGTTTCTGAATGAGTTATACTGGCCAGAGTTTCATAAAACAGGATTCATGGTCCAGCACCACCTGACAGCTGTTGCCACCACCACTGCTACTAAGAGTGTCAACTGCTGTCATTTTCAATGGCACTAAATCCCTCATTAAGAGAACCCTTGACAGGAAAATATACGGCCTTGCTCTCAGTATACAACAGAACAATTTTAACAAGTCATGATAATACACATTTTAAAAATAAATTAATATTAGCACTGGTGGGATGAAGTTTATTAATATTTTTGCCAGACAGCAACTAGCCAAACCAAGCAAAGCACAAGGTTTGGTGGAAAGACTACATCCTAACTAAAAGGAAAGACATTGGGAAAGAAATACAGGAAAAGGTATAATGACCACCAAAGTCTTCCAAATCATTGATGATTTTTAAAAAATACTACGTTAACGGTTATATAGTTTTATGTATATTTTGTATTTATAGTTGAACAAGAGTTAGAAAGAAAAAAATAGAAGAGTGGACATTAACCCCAAAGAACAAGCTCGTTGAGAATGTCATGGTATGTGAAAGGCAACTTGGGTGAGACTGATGATTAATTTACAGAGTTCATATTCCTTTAAGAGGGGAGAAGTAAACAGCAAAATAAAACAATTGAATTCAAGAAGGCAAACAAATTTGGATGAGTCAGTGGAAAGACAGAAAAAATAAGTTAAAAGAGTAATATTTGCTAATGGAGACAAAGGCTGGAATTCTACTAAACCACATATTTTGCAGATCTTCAACAAGTATAAAGTAGGACAGGCACAAAAACACACAATGACAAAATAACATCCAATGCACAATATGGAACGCAAAGAAGAAAAGGAACAAGAATAACATGTTAACATGAACACAAACTCCTGTAAATGCACTGGCAGTAAGTAATGAATAAAATATTGATCTGCCATGCAAAAGAGAGGAAATGCTATTGACAGGATGTAGAGAAGGGGCCAAAGCATTTAATAATCTTTTCTACCAGTTGTCACTAAAACATTTCTTAAAACATTGCAAGCAAATGGCCAACCTAGTTACTACCAAAGAGAACTCATTTCTTAGCTCTGATTAAGTTGATCTGAAGATGTGGGCTAGAATCATGACTGTCTTGACAATCTTTGCAATCATTCAACCACCTAAAAAAGGAAGGTTAAGTACAAAAAGGCCATTAGCAAATCTGAAAGTTGAATGCACAGTGCAGTTGGGACTCAAGCATGAATACTTGGGGAGAATTATTTTTTGCTTTATGTAGTAATTAATAGCAGACCAGTGTCCAAATCAAGAATAAGGCAATGAAGCAGAGTTGAACCATTCTAAAACTTCAGTTATGAGCATCTGTTCACAAGAAATATTTTTGCTACTATAGAAGCTGTCAATTAAGCTGAATCAGATTCATCTAACCCATAATTTAAATAAAATGATTATGTTTCTTCTCACCAAACCCCAGCAGATGCTATAATGAAAGAAAAAAATATTCTTTATCTACCTCAAATCAAATAGCATAAGCAGAAAATTCTCTATGGAGCAATCATTTAGTTTCACTATTCAATTTTTAACCATAATTTCTCTTCCTTGTTTCTTCCTGGTTCCTTAGTGCAGGATGTCCATATATAAATTAGTGGTGATAACACAATAAACATAGTCAAAACAAAATGAAATCAATCTTAAAATACCTGGGATTACAGGATCCATTGAATAAATAGCACTCCTAGTAGTGATCTACATTTCCATTCTTTTTACCCTTCACTGTGAGAAGCCATGAGAGAAAAGACTTTAGAGGTAAATACACCCAACTAAACACAAGAGTTCAGACCTCACTCTGAAATCTGACCGAAAAACACAGTTTAAATATTCTAACTTCACAACAAGAGCTCAGTCTCCTAAGGAAGGAGCTGCAAATATGAACACTGCACACACAAGATTTGCAGGGAATTCTTAAGTACAAAATGATTTTGTGTTACAAGGTCATAATCAGAAATCTATCATCTTGGCAACTGCAGACAGTGGTTTTTCAGTGGACGAAATTACACTATAAATATTGCCCCCATTTTTTTTCTAATTATTAAAAGCAAAAAATTTCACATTAGGAGAAAGAGAACATATTTTCAAAAATTTTATAAAGGATAAAGGTCAAAAAGAAACTCATTAATTATTTACTATATATATATATATATAGTCTGCATTATACATTACTTACATTTTAATAATAAATACAAGTGTGGGTCTGTAGCTAGAAAGAAACACCTAATTCTAAATTTTATCGGCATGATACTGTTTTGCAGAGGAAAAAGTACACATGTAGACTGCATAAGAGGTAACATTAATGAGTGCTTATATGTAGGAAAAGATATTTAGCTTTCATCTATGAACATTGTTGTCCAGGATGATCAGACTGAAAATGCGGGGGTTTGACAGTGGAAAAATTAATTAACATTGTATAATCATTATAGTGTTCTGCTGTTGATTCCCTTGATCAAGCTGTTAGTTGCTTTAAAAGAGAAAGATCCTCAATTACTACACACAGCACAGAACATTAATCATATTCCTGACATTTCCAAATCTGGGTGGGTCTGTTTTGTTTTGTAAAGATATGCTGTATCTGAAGCACGTGCTTCAGATTGACTTAGAATATCACCAAAAGGATACTGAAAAAGAAGAAAAAAAGAAAAGCCGTAAAAAATTGGAGAAACATAAGATGAAATTGAGGCCAGAAGCAGAAGTCATTAATTTTACAAGAGAGCTTCGGATGGTATAAAAACCCACTTCAGATGCATTAGTTGGATATCATTTTCTGTTTCAGTAAGAGTAAGATCAAATCAAGGCAGCCCCATAGTAAAATCCTACAGTTACACTCTGAAAAGAGGGGTCATTTTAATTTCAGGGTCTTTTATTACACAGCAAGATAACTGATTGAACTGTGAAATAGCATTAACGGCATAAATATATTCTGATGTCCTCTCTTTAATGCATTTAGAAATTAAAGAAGTACTTTTGGTTTTGTGTTTGCAGGAATTACGATTCTTCAATTCTTTTTGCCTAACTCCAAAATATTTATATGAAGACTGCACTATTGCTAAGTCTTCTGCCACTCCTAAATTCTGCACTAATTATGAAATTAACTTTTTTAAGAGCTGTGATGATGTAACAATTTCAAGGGTTCAAAGCTCTTGACCAAAAATGAACTTGCTTGCTATAAACCCATTACTTTTTCCTTATCTTTAAAAGCCTTTTTCTAGAACAAAATATTGTCGTAATTCAAAGCAAGAAAGTAGAAAATGATGGGCATGTATATTATAGTAAAAATGACACAAAAAGGAAACTATACTCCTTATAGCCTTCAGAGGATCTACTGTCAACAGAAGGACAGCCTGGCACCTGAAGAAGAGTAGCGTTTCCAAAAAATCAGGCAAGTAGCTTCAACTTAACATGTAACATGTACTAACTAATTTACAAAGGTGGTTTCAGTAAGCAGAGATGTTTTGGTGTTTAAAACATGCAAAGATTCTGAAGAACTCAACTAGTTGAACTAAGTTCAACTAAACCAGCATTCATTCAGAAAAAAAATGTGATGTGTGTGTTGGTGTTACTCTCATTCTGATTAGATTGTGTATTATATCCAGACGGTTTTATGAAATTTTTGAGTAGATGACATGATATTTACTCACACTCAATGAAAAAGGAAACTGAGTCACTTTCATCCTAAGACTCTCAAGTTCCTGCCTGTAAAGGTGTAATTCACCTGAAGACAATACACTGGTTTTTGGAAAGTTTCCCAAGTTTTTCTGATTATGATAATGATAGAAATCAGCATGTACTGTAAAGGCTTAATACCAGTGAGGGTCTGTACATCTCCAGCAACCACCCCATTAGTCTGAACTAGGATATTGATCCCAGATGTTTCTGGCAGGTATTACACTTTGTGGAAACTGTGATGAAAAACTCGATGCATAAAACATACTCTACTGTTTCTATTCTAAAGTCTTAGCCAAGTATGTGGAACACCTCTCTCAAAAGATTATCTATTAATGCATGACTATGTGCTGAGACACAATGTTGTACACCAGCAGGTTCACAGTTCTGAATGTGCTTAGCAAGAAACATCCTTTTATATATGCTACCAAAAATACCTTCAGGAAAATACATAAACATTAAATTAAATGTAAAGTTGCATCTGTCAGTTCAGCCTTACCCACTGCAACTTTGAGTCATATGAGATGCCTGAACTGAATATTCTGAATCCAAGTAACCTCATCTTTACTCATAGACTCATTCACATCTCACCCTCTGTGCCAAACCACCACTGACTAAGGGACAGACTCATCTATGGGAAGGATAGCAAATTGTAGGAATGTGGTTAAATACAATTTACTCTTACCATAAGTACTTACAATTAGCAGAACAAGGAATACATTTATTCTACAGTTGAGAGCCAGTTACTATCCAGGTGAGAGAAGTAAAACTAAAATACTGAGAACACAAGAGTGAGTTGATATATTACTTTAAGTACAGCAAAGAACAAAGAGGCATTTCAAAACTTTTGGTGTGGGCATAACTGCAACAACATCAGCTATTGTGTTTCAGTCACAAGTCTAGCAATAATGGTAAATATGCCTAGATTTTAATTAAATTTCCCATAGACTTGAGCATCTGTGACTAACGGTATTTAAATTTCTTAAGTCACATAATATTTATACATCTTCACGACTCTTTCTTTAAGCCATAAAGAACTATACATAATCAGTTTTTCCCTCAAGGAAAGAACTATCTGCATTACAAACAACTCTGATTATATTCCGTATATAATCTCCACCTACACTTCAAGATTATTGTGGCTAGTCTGGATAATATTAGCATACTCTTAGTCTGAAGTCTTTATTATCTTCAAACATAGTACCAAACTTTGAAATAAAAATTCCAGTTTCCGGCACGTGTCTGTAGAGATGCTTATAGGTCTTCATTTAAAATAGTCCACATATATTTTAGAGTCACCCTAAAGACTCTTCAATCTTTTCAGTTCTCTATGTGATGATTAACTATTTCAGTCTTATAATATTTTTCCAGTGTTTTCACTATGGATTTTTAAATGAAATTTATACTCTAGTCCAGTTTTAATTTGTATGTCAAAATAACGACTCCTTCAAAAACATCCAAATAACAGAAACAACTTTTCATATTTTTAAATTATATTTTTAATAGAAGTCATCCATTAACTTTAAAAAATCCCTCTTATTAGGAGCACTACCTTCTTATTTTTTAATGTTTTGATCTCAAGATCACCTAGCTATGCATGCCCAGACATTCATCTTGATTTATGCTCTGTAATTCTCTAAGTCATTTCACTTGGCTAATGGAAAACATACGCAATTCCCAGTAAAGTTTTCCCTACAACCCCTGTCAGCCTAGGGAACAAACCAAAGGCAGCACTGGCATGAATAGTCATGTGTGCTAATATGGAACTGCTGCTAAAGAAATTTTTGAAATCAGGATAGTTGCCTTTACAATTCTTAACATTAGAGTTCTCCTATGTGTAATTCTTTTGTTAAACCACTTACGTTTAAGAGTAACATAAGCCAAATGTAAAAAGAAAAGCAACTCATCAGTGATAGAACAGACACTAAATAGAAAAGAATATGATAATCTCCGTCATTCTACTTACGCAGAAGAAAGGTGGTAACCTTTGAGTTCCTGTCTACTATTAATTAATAATTATGTTAATGCAGCTGTAGTAACTGAGCAAAATAAAAAATGAAAATAAAAAAACCCACATATAAGTCCTTAAATGTAGAGATCCAATTTTAACATTGTCTTTGTGATTTCTCAAGGAATATTTGACTAAATATTATTGCTGAATTAAGGTGGACCACCTGCCAAACAAAACCAATTTTAGTAAGTGCTATTTCTAGATGAAAGTCTGCAGTAGACACAGAATCAACTTCGTTGACCAGCTTAGAGAAATACCCTCTGAGGCTGAGAAGCCTAACCTAACGGAGTTACTCATATGGAATTCTATGAGGAGCAACAGACAACTAAAATTTCCCAATGTGATTCTTCTTCCGTTTTCTAAGCATTTTTTCAGACTACCTGTACTCTGACTTCAAGCTTTATTTTTTCCTCTCACTTAAAATGTACCAGATAGTACAGCTGGGTACTTAAAATCTAAACAGAAAACTGAAAGGCAAAGGTTGAATTGATTTGTCAAGATAAATGCAAGAAAGAGGAATACTACACCTACTACAAATAACTATGAAGAAAATCTTCTGACAAGGAAGAAGAGATGCTGCTGCAAACACATTTTTACATCCTTCCCAAATAAAAAGAAGGTACCGGTACTGTATTATGCTCTTAGGCAAACATCATACTTGATCTCAACAATAGCCAGTGGGCCCCTGCACCCAGTTACCTGCCTTACACCAACAACTTATTGACCTACTGAATATTATAATATTTCTATTACTGAAGTCAATTAAAAATGTCATGTGCTTAAGGGTAGATAAATTGGTTTAATCTCTTACTGAATCATAACTGTAAAAAAGTTTCATGTGCTGTCCTGGTGATTTCCATTAGCTCATATTAAAACAGTTGTATAAAAGCTACATGAAAATTCTTCCTAATGATCTAACTCCATTTAAAGCAAAGGAATGTATTCAGTACATAAATAGTTTTTTTTTCCTATTCCCAATTTCATAATCTCTGCCTCTGTGTAGGGAGGTAACAGTGTTTTCCATTGTTGGGAAAGTACTGGCATATGAGATTCATATTTGATTAATGCACATTAAATGAATGCTGTCTTTTTTCTACAGTCCTTCCTTTCCCCTTTTAAAATAGTGTCTCTGGAACAGGCATTTTTGAAAAGAGGTGCTTAAAATGTGAACAGAAGAAAAGGATTACAGATATGGACTACATATGTATTACAGATAAAAATTGCCTAGTAGGCCCCTATTCTCTCTGTGCACTAGAGCAAGATTGTTCTCCATGGTACATTTTTTAGTATTTTACCAGTGAAGTTTTTAATGTGCTAAACAACAGGACTTTTATCCTTCCTCTTGGGAGATAATTTCCACTTAATAGATATTTCTGAAGACATTTTTTCCAAGATTCTACTTACATTTTCTGTCTTTTAATTTTACCATACAATATCCTATACAGGGGCACCCTACATATTCCTTCCTGTCTTTGGTCTTAATACCTACAAAATACTTCACAGGTCATTTCCTCAACCCTGTCCTAATCTCTTCATTTATATATAAACATTTTTTGAAAAAAAACCTAACAAACTATAACTTGAACATATTTTTCATTTGAACTGNTAATGTATAAATTATATATATTATTATAGA
This sequence comes from Climacteris rufus, assembly GCA_013398175.1. Classification (NCBI taxonomy): domain Eukaryota; kingdom Metazoa; phylum Chordata; class Aves; order Passeriformes; family Climacteridae; genus Climacteris; species Climacteris rufus. The sequence goes on along the minus strand of VZRZ01001796.1, from coordinate 125,051 downwards.
TATTTTTTATTATAAATATATTAATTATATATTATATATATTCTAATATAATGTAAACATGTATTCAACATATGCCTCTCAAAGCAAAACTTCCATTGTCCTCACTTTTGTTCATCACAGAATCATCTTCAACAACATTTTGGGATATTGATTTACATATGTTTGGATGACATTGCATCTACAGTCTGATATGGAATGTCTTGGTTTCTACCACACAATGGTGAAAATTTGTGTCTAATAGATCTACATAACAATGAAGCATCTACAAAATACTAAATAATAAACTATCTCCCCTAAATAGCAGTCTGTAATCATAACAGATTTTGTCAAAAAAGAAAACATTTTCTTTTTTCCTTTTAGTATCATTATGGAACTAGTGCAATCTCACTCTTAAATGTCAATAGCACAATTTAAAAAGAGATAGCATGGTAAAAAAAAATTTAAAAATATTCCACAACTTAATGACATTAGACTTTTGCTACTGACTCCTGTGCTATCACAGAAGTTAATTCAGGAAGTACGGTCTAGCTTAAACCACTCAGTAACTGAAAGCTATTAAGTCTGGGTTAGGTAGAAAACTGTCAGATATAATTTAGATAAAGGTGATTCTTCATTGATGAGAGGTAGCTATATTAGAAGAAACCCAGGAGTCAGGCAATCCTATTTTCTATGGTTCATTTAATGAAATTATAAAAACTGTAGCAATTAATCCTGAATAATTAAAAAGTTGCTGACTTGTTTACATTATGTATCAGCAAGTATATACATGGTAATCTAAAGAATAAATACAGAATTACTGGACACACAACTTCAGAAATCAAGATCCACATATCTCATATATACATACAAATTGGCATCTGACATTACACAGGAATATTTACTGTGGAAATAACACAACAACAAACTTTTTATGCAGTTTCTATATATTTTTACTACTTATCTTAGCCAAAATCAAATCACAAATTCATACAAAATAAGTAGGTGAGATAACCAATAATTTAACTGTTGTTTTTCCCTCTTCAAGAAGCATATACTGTTGTGGGATACATTAGACGAAATTAGCATTTGCTTTTCTTTTCTTAAAATATTTTATCAATCTAGTTTGTCAACCAAAGTCTTAAAATTGCCATTTCACCATTCTGCTTAATAGCTCAAGCCTGCTAAAACCATCAGAAACACTTCCAATCTTGTGAAGAATTCTGGAGATCTCTCATAGGACATAGAAAGCGAAAATACACAACAGCAATTACCTGTGGAACAGATCCTGTACAGGAAATAAATTGCAAATTATCTGCTACAAAGCCAGGTCCAAACAACACAGTCTTTAGCAGATAGAAAACACAAGGTTTACTCAAATATGACCATTACCATACATTGATTCACTATATGACTGATATGACATCTAGTTAAAGAATTCCGGATTTCAAAGCAATAAGGAGAGTGAACAATTACATTATTAAAATCTAAAGATGTTTAAAACACTTAAATACTACTTTATAATGTCACATTTAGTATCCAAAACTTATCTTTACAGCTTCTGATGTAAAGTGATCTAAAGGCATTTCAATTTCAGAGTGAAATGAGATGTCATCTATAGATCTTTAGTATCAGCAAGAATCAATGAAGTGGTAATTTGCAGTAATAGGCAAAACCTAAATATGGCACACCTGGGAAAGAAGCAGCTCTGAGGACTAGAGCAGACTCATCCCAACTGTCTTTATTCCAACAAAAGCTGCATTAAGCTAAGCTCCCTCACTCTGTTAAAGTTTTAGCGTGCAATAAAATTAATGTTCCTCTACATATTGATTTTTCACTTCATAAAAATGTAACACTCTGCAAAAGAAAATTTCATCTCATTGCAAGTTTTTGTATTTGTTTCTTTCTTGGCTTAATTTCAACTGGCAACCAAAATGCCTCACACCCAAGGCTGTCCCAATGTCACTGATCTCTCTGTCCAGATAAAGTAATGCATTGCAACTGCCATGTCATTGTCACAAGCAAAACCCGGTGGCAAAATTCATACTTTTAGTGACACAAAATCACTCCAAATGCACATTTAACAATATACAATGGATAGCTTCAATGACCTACAGTAAAACATCTTTACAACAGAGGTTCCCCACTCCAGTTTAACAGCAATGTTTTTCAATTACCTATTGAAAAGGGAAAAATCACAACTCATCCAGACAGAAGAGCTAGTTCTTGTCTTGAACAATACTGAATTATTGTATTTGTTTTGAAGCATTTTGGAATGTAAAACAGGCTAAGAAAGTGAAAATAGGATATTAAGTTTGGAGTACCAGCTAAGACACAAAATAACTAAAATAAATTCAGAAATGCTGCCTTGAGATAAAAGACATCCCACAGTTAAGCATAAGTATTGAGATCATTCTTAGAAAGCTTTCTTAAGTGGAGGGTACATCTAGAAACAAAATAAGACTGAGTGATCTCTCTTGTAAGAGACATGGAGAGTTATCCATCTCACTTTGGTATTTTCAAATACAAATTGCTTCGTAATGAAATTTAGCCATTATAAAAACATTAAAAATATTTAATTGGTTTGAATTTTATCATAATTGCCCCAAACTATGTGTGTTAAAAAATATTTCCTCTCAATATTTTATATATTCTTTTATGTTACAAATATTCTGTCCAGAAATATGTAATATAATTTCTCTTACTATCTTTGCAAAACTTCATTGTTTGAGCACTTGCCTGGCTTCTACTGAATTTCTGTAGCAGTTTGGTTTTTTTTTTCCATTTGAATCCTATTGAAAGGTGAACCCTAGAACAACATTGTTTAGATATCATATTTTTCTTCCTCTGTATAGTGCTTTATGACAAAGCATTTAGCATTGATTTTAAAAAAGCTAACCAGTAATAATATCATTAGGAATGCTTAAAATTGTGGGCATCATAGAAGAAATTTACAAAGCAAACTAGAAGAAAGTATTATTTCTATGCTACAGATTCAAAATTAAAAGTACAAATTATTTAAGACATGAACAACAGCTGGCACCTCACACAGTGTGTATAAGGAACTTTGACCAATGCTCTAAGTCTGCTGGGAATGGTAGCAATGCAGGTGGTCACTGAGTTCCTTTTCGCACTAGCTCAGCCTCTGTTACTACCACTGCTAGAAATATGAAATCAAAATAGTATGACAAGACTTTTGAAAAAGTAGACAAAGCTTTTCACCACTTCCATAAAGCAAAGTATGCTTCTCAGTGGCACATCTGCATTTATCAGTGTTATCAACCTTAAGAATTTTGTTCAGTTACCATAGAACACAATTTATTGTTTTATGGTCATAATAAAGTGGCACTGTGTTTTGCAATTCAATTACTTAGCACCATCTGAACCGAAATCTTTCTTTCTTTATTTAATATAAAATTATTTTGTCAGAAGCTTCTTCTCATCAGTCTCTTGTTTAATTGCTTTTGTCTTTAGCAACCACAGCATTCAGATTTGTAATTATATGTTTGGGTAGGCCCTAAATCACTGCAACAGACATGGACAGGACAACCATTATTTGCTTCCATGGTAAAGAAGAACTGACTGTGGCTAAACACTGTCATCTGTAGAATTTACATAAACACATTAATTAGCTTTCCTTTGTTTCTCTTCAAAACCATATTAAAATACCAGACACAGCTGTCTCTACAAAAGATTAAATTCATGTCCTTTCTAATTCATGATGTCACCCCAGTCACAAGCAATTTCCAGTAGTTTTACTTTCAAAGGAAAGACAACTAATGAAAACACCACTACAAAATTTTACATGTGGGAGTTGTACAGACATTCTACAAAAAAATTTAGTATTCATTTGAAACCTCTTTCCCACAGCAATGGGTTAAGATATATAGGCCAGCATTCCTGAAGCTAAATCAAACTTCACTTCCAATAAAATAAGCAGTTATTATGACACAAGATGAGAGCTTTTCCTTCTATTAGAATATTGCTTTCTCACATACTGTGCTGGTTTTGCCTGGGATAGAGTTAACTTTCTTCACAAATAGCTGGTATGGGGCTGTGTTTTGGATTTGTGCTGGAAACAGTCTTGATAACACTGGGATGTTATTAACAACTATTATTAACTTTATTAAAGATTAATAACTCTTGCTGAGAAGAGCTTACACAGAGTCAAGGCCTTTTCTGCCTCTCACCCTACCCAAGCAGTGAAGAGGCTGGGGATGCACAGGGAGTTGTGAGGGGACACAGCCAGGACAGCTGACCCCAACTGACCACAGGGATATCCCAGACCACATGGTGTCATGCTCAGCATATAGAGCTTGGGGACCGAGAAGGAAGGCAGGGACATTTGGAGTGATGCCATTTGTCTTCCCCAGTCACTATCATGCATGATGAAACCCTGCTTTCCTGGGGATGGATAGACACACTGCCAATGAGCAGTGGTGAATTAATCTCTTGGGGTTTTTTGCTTGTGTGCATGGCTTTCTCTTTACCTGATAAACTGCCTTTAGCTCACCTCATGAGTTTTTTCTCCGTTACCCATCTGATTGTCTCCCTCATCCTACTGTGAGAGAAGTGAGCTGAGCTGACCCTGGAGTTACCACGACACAAACATATAACAAAATTAATTTACAGTGTAATACTTAGGAATAAGCCAAATCATTGGGGTTTCACTTTTTCTGATAGGGATGATCAGTACTAGCAGAACACTTCAGGAAATGTATCATATTCAAAGCATCATATGAATTTATGGTATAAAGTAATGAGTTGATGTGATGGCCCAAAGAGCCTTTTGGAGACCAAGAATGAAAATTTCTCAATCTGAAGAGCAATAGTAACACTAGAAGAGGAAAAATTAGTAAAATTATAAGATCTTATTCTAGAAAATAATGACAAAATTGAATTATATTCTTGCTACAGCCACAGCCAATAGGCTTATACCTACCATGTTGCAACAGATGAAGATAAAAGGAAAAGGACAAAGACCATGTAGAAAGTCCATCATCAAGAGATTGAACCCACTTGTTCTAATAAAGCCCATATCTATTACACTGTATTGAAATCAATATAATTACCTTTATTCCTCACTTAATATTAATGAGAATATTACATTAAAATTAAATGCCTCTTTCACACCATACAACATTCTTGACAACAGAAAATTTAAAAGGTAAGAAAAGGTAAGAAAACACATCACTTTTTCATCTATTTCAGCATAATACTCTTTTTAAGAGAAACAAGCAAGAGAATGTTAACAAGTGAGAGAATTAAAACAAAATGTTATTAACAAACAATTAATCTACATTTGTGGCATAATACAGTTTTAGCTTTTGAATCGAATGAACCACAATCTCTTTAACAATCAATAATGACAGGTGCAGTACTGACAACACTTACAACACAAAGGACGAATGCTACACAAATATTATTCAGGTTATATTTTTCCCAAGACCAGGCCTCAAGTCTCTGAACATAAAGAGTTATATTTTCACTTTTTTGCATATAAACAAACCCTTAAAATGCACATAAGGGGTTTATGATACTATACATGAACATTCTAATCAATATTGTTTTTCATCCACATTATGGAAGTGAGTTAAGACCTTGCCCTGGCATGGACTCACCTCTCTTTCTAAGCTCCAGAGAGTCGACATTGGCCAGTATTGATGTTTAATTAAACAATTAGCTCAAAGGTTTCAAATACTTAATATAAACTAAATCTCATAATAAACTAAACTCACTGTGTTGCCAAAATGTATTTTGAATACAGAAACACTAATTTTACAAATTCAAATACATTAAATTTGCAATGGGGAAAAAATTAAAACAGCCTTGGTTAACTAGTCCCATTACACCTACACACTATACTTTAAATTACTACTAGATTGCTACTAGTGTGTAATCACTGAGGTCCAGAATGAAGACTGGGGCCCCCAAACTAAGTAAAGAAATTATGAAAAGCTGTGAGATAAAGCAGCTGCTTTGTGAAAGACTCCTAAATGCATCTATATTTGTAGAAGTAACTGCATTAAGCAAACCCATCAGCTGCAGAGAAGGCAAATGAGTGTAAGTAAGAGTAGACTATTGCTCATGACAAGAAATGTTAGCAATCTGCTCTAACTGACCATGCTTTGGCAAAGCATTTCAGGAGGGTGCTAAAGGGTTCTCTTGGCTAGGAATGCCTTCTTGAATTGAGTCTAAAGGCCTTGTGGAGTTAGGGCCAGATAAAAACATGCATTATTCTTTTTTTTGTGCACAAAACTGTTCCAATACAGAGTACTCAGAGAACTGATGCATTCAACTTCCCTACTATTTAATAGAAACAAGAACAGCATGCATGTTAGCCACTGTGGAAATTCACAATTTTCATATGCGTTGAAAGTCATACCTGAAGTTGACTATAAACATACTTGATACACACTTCTCTGCAAAGCTGGAGTGATAAAGATGCAGTAAGGCTTATTGGAATGTGTGTATATTTACAAAAATGAATGTGAGAAGCATCTTTTTATCATAAATAAAATCTCAGAGTATGTATGCTTTCACTGAAAATTTGAAATGCAGAAAAGCATGCAAAGCATCTTTACTTTTTTAAGGAAATTTTTAGAGGAATTCATGTATTTCATAAAAATATTCTTTAAGCTGGTAATTTCTCTGTAAGCCACATATTTATGGGAGGAAGCCATTTAGTGAATACTATTATGTCATCTTTCTTCTGAAAGAAAAATGTCAACATATCTATCACCAAAAACGATTTATAGAAAAATATCTATATTTAAGAAAATACTTGTTTTTGTGTATAGAGGTGTAATCAAATACAAAAAGCAGAAGATATCCAAAGGAACATGCACTTCCATCTACTTTTAGTGTAATTTATTACTTAGTGTTAATTATTATGACAAGAAAACAGATATATTGTTTATAGATGGTATGTACTACTGAACAAATTGAATATTTTTATTTGTTTACAGCCCTTAAAGAAGACTACACTTCTCATTATCAGTATCCTTGTATAGCCTGACTTTTTGGGCTTTGAAGGCTTCAGGGAGGAATTACTGCAATACACAACTTTCACTCAGAAATCTGTCCTTTGCATCTTAGAATATAAACCTCAGGCTCTCTAAATATAACCATTAGCAGATTATATCCAATTTCATTCCTCTGTGAAAGAGGCATGTTCCTAGTTCCTCCCACTTTACCCCTACCCTCTAACATTTTTAGTATGGGCTGAGGGGAGATAAAACATTTTTAATTTAGAAAGAGCCTGTTGATTTCTGTCTAGTTTCCAGCTTTTAGAATTATGTATTTTATGTATTCCATGTGACAAAAAGATCAAGCTGTTTCACAGTACTAGGACAAAGAACCAAACCAGCACATTTACTGATTAATCCAGAATCTTACTCCCAGATGGTTATTGTCCCTCATTTCTACAAAATAAGACATCATTGCCAGCAAATACACATTTGTTCTTCTCCTAACATTGTTCTACAGCTTAAACACACATCCTCACTCTGCCAGTGCCTTTCTCTTTGAATAGAATAAAAAGACAGTACAATTTCTTTATTCTACAGGGATAAATAGTAATTCTTAATAATCCTTAAGACAGAATATTTATTTCCTCAACCTTATCTACTCATCTTGCATTTCTTCCTTTTAGAATTCATGTTTTGATCATAAGTGACCAAAACTACAAACAGAATGTCAAATGAAATCCCACCAGTACCATGTACATTGCCTTTAATATTTTCTTTCCACTTCTAAAAATGCTGTAATACATCCTGATATGTCTTTACACTTGTCTTTTTTCATTGCCATGTCACATTTATGGCCTTAGTCACCCTGAGACTAATAAAGCCAGATCTCTCTCTTCCTCTGAGACTTTCAATTATAACTCCCAGCTTATAACAGAAAAATCATATTAGTTCCTAATTAGACTTTGTATTACACATTTTTGTTTCACTCACCCGTCCTTCTCTGACTTTTTATCTGACTTTCACATCTTTTTCTATCAGCCAGTTTTCCAGTCTTTGTTTTTGTACTCAGAGAAGTATTTCCTATTGCCTCCAAATTAGGCCACAGTTCAATATGAATTTCAGTAGCACTGATCGGAATTAAACTAATGCAAGAGTGGGAAAAAATGTGGCTCCATATTGGCTCCCATATCCAGTTTATCATACAAGTTCTGCCAACAGTCAACATCAAGGTGAAAACAAGCCCAGAAGGGAGGATGTGCTTCTTTTAACTGATGTAATCCACAGACACATCAGCCTGCTCTGAAGGCATTTCCTGGTAGTCCTTCACTAGCCTCAGCCTGTCTAACAGCAGATTGCCATAATCTTCTCTTTGTTATTAGGCTTTATCTTTTCCTGGCTGCAGCACTTGTTCAATCCATCACTCATTGCACTGCTTTAGGATGCTAAGAACATAGATCATCATTCACCTGTTGCCACTATCTTGACAGGGCTGAGCAAAGGGTCACAGGAGAAGAGCCCATGGAGGGGACAGGAATGCAGCTGCTGATGGTAGAAGGTTGGAAAAACTACAAGTTAATCTGCAAAGGTTGTTTTACAGCCCAGTACGAGACTGGTAAGAGCTTCCTGCTCTCAAAGGATTGGATCTTTTCCACCTTTTTCTTTTCCGTGTTATTACTGTTCATCTTCCCTGCTCCCAGCCATGCACTCCTGCTCTGGGCATTGCTCAGTTCCTTTGTGCACTGCCTGCAGCCACCTCAGAGCCAATGACTGCCTGAGACACTGCGAGTGACTGTGTGCACGTATGCTGTCCGACAGGAACACTCAGCAAGGAGGGGAGAGCCATGGAGGCAGAACCGTGCAGCTCTTTTCTTTTTTGTGTCTCTTCTCCTTTCTTTTGTTTTATCAATAGATTTAATACAAGCAAAGACTAAGTAGCATTAATAACAAAAAACTAAGCAACGAATTTGAGTTGCTTTCTATACCGCTACTCAGTGTTAAAAACAAGATGCGAATTTAAATGTTCAAAAGGTATTTAGAGGTTGGGAAGATTTAAATCATTCACTCAGCCAGATTCCACAATGTGAGCTTATGGTAATTTTGATTGCCTGGTGGGTCAATTAGGAAAGTTCAGGGAAAAATATGCCGTTGCTTCAGAAGAGAAGTAGTATACTGGGACACCACTCTGCAGCACTGAAATAGACATTCACCATCTTATCACATTAGAGTGCAAACACACTTGCTGATATAGAAATATATCATTCAATAACGTGTCTTGTCCAAATATTTATGACTTAATTACCTGCATAAAAACAAACTTCTGCTTTAAAAAATCATGAAAGTTTAATGAGGACAGAAGGCAGCAGAGTGAGACTTGTGAAACGAACTCTATATCTGCTGTAGCAGCTGAGAAAACGTCCCACAGTTATTACATGACTTGAGAATGGAAAACAGGTTCTGACACAATTAACCTTTTGGTAACATAGAAAAGTTATTAAAAAGATTAAGTAGTGTTTTCTTGAAGGCCAGGATCTGTACACCTTGCAAATCCACTCAAAATCAGCACTACTTCAAAACTGATAAACACACAAGGAGCAGTTACAATTAACTTCTATTTTCAAAAGTATTAGAACTACCAGAACACAGTCTGGATGTCAATTTTCTTTTTTTGGAAGAAACAAAAAAACAGCACCATGTGCCAAATAATAATACAGGAAAGAGACAATAGATGAAACAGTAATAAGGGGGAAGGTAAAGGACAGAACTTCTAAGAGTAACAAAGTTAGTTTAGTCAACCTGGCAGATAAGTTTATTGTGCTCTAATCAAGCCTCCTGTTACACGCAAAGAACTGTTGTGAACCTCTGAAATAGATTTCAGGATTGAGACTTAAATTTATCTCCTCCTGAGCCTTATAACCTTATGGGAAGATATAATTTTATTTCTGTTGCAATGGCATGCACCCTACTACTGCTGTTCCACATAATTGTACAAACAGCAATCAAGGACAGTTTTACCAATCAAAATGTTGCTGTTCTTATACTGCAATTTAAAATATTTTCAGACTTTTTGCTAATTTAACACTCTAGTTAAGTACTGGGATCATCTCATCTGCAGATACACTTCTGTTATCTAAAACAAAGTTCACTAGAAATGCATATGCACATACACATGAATGCATACATAAAAAAAAAAAAAGCGGGACAGAAACAGCATTACAGCAAATTCCATCCAGGATTATATACAGAAAATTAAATCTTAATGAGCTGTAGATCTCAAAAAAAAAATTGTTTCTTCTATTCCTCTTTCTAAAATACCTTTTTACTAATATTTCTTAAACCTAGAGGTGAATTTCTGATCAAACTGAAATCAGTAATTCACAAACTGTCTTCAACAAAACAAACAGCTTGCCTGGATTTTATCTATATATGTCCCTTGGTTTTATATGTACCTCACTTTGGTTTTTTCTTTTTTTTTTTTCAGCTTATGGGTAATTTGGTTTCCAAGCAGATAAATACAGTTTACAATAGGCCCTGGAAAAGCAACCATAGCATATGCAGCATTTCCTAATATGAAGACCACCATTTCAGATTTTTCATGGCTTCAAGAAAACCAGTAGTAAATTTCTCTTTCTAAAACTTTAGTTCTGAACCCAACCATGTAAAACATTTTATTACAACATCCATCTCATACCCTACAAGTATGTTTGTGAATGATTCATCAATGAAAGTGAGAATTATTCTATGATTCTTTGAGATGTTATCAATAAATAACTGCAAATAAACTTACAATTAAGCCCCACGATGCTGATGCTAAATGTTTTATTTCCACAAGCTCTTTAAAGAGCCAGGGCATTATCCCACTTAAAAACAGAATCACATGGTATTAAAGGTAAGGTGTTTATAGAGCCTATTGAATGCTTTCAAAAATAAAGACCTATAGCCTTTCATTGTTTAAATGCAGTTTCTCTCTTTCATTAAACCTTTTTAAAAATCTATGAAAATTTTAATATTCACAGGACTTACACAGGGGTGAAATAATAGAAGCATGGTTCTCAGAACAAAAAGATTTGCCAGGTATTATAGAGCTCTCTAATATTAGAGTCCTTCTGAAAGTGTTGATTAATCATACTATTTACAGGTTGCGACACATTTATGCCCAAACTAATACAGGCAAAGCTAGTAATTTACAGTTACAAACCTGTGCAAGAGACAGCTTACATGTTGGGACAGTTGGTTTTAAATTCTGGACCTTTTTGGACCCTGCCCATTTCTGGTACTGAACCCAGTTAATTGGCATGTCTTAACTCTTCAGTGATTTGTGTGTTATGAAAAGAAAAAAAAAAAAAAGCCTAATTTATTGCTATTTGATTTGCTTTAAAAAGCCTTTGCCACTTAGGTTGACACAGAAGAACCATAAAAGCTAAAGAATAAGGATAATAGTTCATACTGTACTTTTCCTTAGTCAAGATCATAAAATTTAGATTCACTTTTTTAAAAGATCAATCTGCAGACCATTTATTTAAAGCACAGAAATGGGTGTTGATCATAAATAAACTGAAGATGTCAGACCGATTTATAAATACATATTTAAATGTGTTTTAGTAAATTATGAACATAGATCAAGTTCTGTAGAACCAAAATTTAATCAAGGCAGAACATTATAGACTTTTCTAGAAGGACAATGGATATTTTGCGCCTTCAGCACCCTAGAACCCTTGAAGTGCAGTTGTACTTATTATGAGCAAAGAAAGTCATACTGGCATATGCCAAGTAGAAGCTTTTCTCAATGGTTCATCCAAGCCAGAATACTGACCTTTCAATTTATTTGCCTTACAAGCTTCCAAAGCATTTACCCATGAAATATATATATACCTTGCTTCATCTCTTTTCCACCAAAGAGAAGAAAACTGGATGGCACCTATGATTTTACCTTTCTGTGATTAAAACAGAAATGGGGTTGCAGCAGCTGACTCCAGGAGCATGGCAGTGAGGGGCAGTTCTTCTTCAGGCAGCACTTATCCATAAGTGTTTCTCCTGACTTCCCCATGCACATTCTTTATTGAAAAGAAGGGAAATCCACAGAAGCAGAGCCTATTAAGCAGGTCTTAGGATGACAGCAATGTCCTAGGGTCAGACTGGCTGCGTGTTGAGCCCTACTAAAGCAGACCACCTCAGAGCAGTCTTTAAACCAAGATTACAGGAGTCTTTCTGCCACAGCCAAAGGCAGGAACAGATTACACACAGAACTCTCTCTGACATCCTTGAAAATGTGTGATGCATAAGACATCATGAAAGAGGAAGCAAAGGACTGAAATCTCCATCCCTCTGGACAAAAGCTAGCAAAGACAAAAACCTGAGCAGTCAGTGGGAAAGACTTCAGAGAAAATGAAAGTGAACTGCTTTTTGTAAAAATTAGGGGCAGGGTAGGAGAAAACAATTGCATGTTCTTTGCACAATCACAAAGAGGAGGAAAAAGGGCACAGGAAAGATGAAACTGTGGAAAGTGAGATTCAAAGCCTAAGGTAATTTATAATTAGTTCAGTTAGGAATATTGAATTAAAGACTTTGAAATGCAGTGTAGGCAGCAATGAAGTTTGGCTTCTCTCCAAATGTAGTTGCACTCATACCCAGAACCAGGGTGGTCTCAGGAGAGTTAGTGGAATTAATGGAATTACTAGAATCTCCTCTCCTGGTCAAAAGTTAGTGCTCCTGCCTGACATACCAAATTATTCACCATTTAGGTTACTCCTGAGGCACATTTTTAAATAGCAATATTGAGTCTCCTTTATGTTTAGTTCAATATTCTCCATGTGACATAACAGCAGCCATGACAAAAATATGTGGCCTGAGAGTACAGTTAGGAAAATATGAGAATGTATCAGCAGTTTGATTTCTCCCTCTTCGACCCATGCATTTTAACTTCTTGGGTTTTTCAGTTTGAATGTTATTACTATTTCATTAGGGCCATAACTATCTGTGTTCTGCTTCCTAAAAGCCTATTTGGCATAACATTCGAATTAGCAGTAATGAGAAGAATACGCTCTTCTATCATCAAGTTTGTTACCTTGATGAATGTCTCTCTTTAGGAAGCTGAAATGAGTTAATGTACCTGCCCATTAAAGCCACTTCAGGAGACGGCTGAACATATCGATGGCCTATTAGCTAAAGAAAAATTCAACCTAAGGCCCAAGGAAGAAATACAGATGTATCTAAAAAGTGGATTTATTGCAGCTATTTCTTACAGTACTCAAAGAAAAAGTAGATGTCAGCAAAATTAGGAGTGCTAAAAGATCACACTAAAAAAAGTTAGACAATCTTGGGGCTTTAGAATTTTGCATACAAAATAGCGAGGCTTATATGCAATTTTTTTGTGCATTTGAGACTTTTTGCTAGTTCCTTGTAGCTGAACTTAGATTATCTGTCACAGTAACAAAAAAAACCAACCAACCAAACAAACAAAAAAAAATCAGCGGAAGAAACTGAAGACAGTACCTGACCAACAGAGCGAGGTTTCTACTTAGTGATCAAAGTAGCAGAGTGAAACAAAATTTTGGGTAAAATCTAAGACCTGACAATGTGTTTTAGAGAGTATTATCAAAGGAAGTACTTTTTCCAGAACTATCTAGAAAAGTGGAAATAAAATACTTAAACATGGATATTAGTTTCCTTTTTTTCTTCTGAACTTTCTGTAGTGGCATTCAAGTATTTGCATGCAGAGATAGGTAAACCACTATTTTATAATGGCAAGTAAGTTTAAATTACTAAACTTATATTAGCTTTATTTATACTTACCTGGGAAAATGTTGATAAAGGCTGTTTTAACATTGAAAAATGTGTATTCCCACCAGCTGGGGACTTAGAAATTCCCATAGTCACAAATATTCAAAATTATGAAAGACATTTTAATAGATTTTAGAATATACATATGAGGACTGGATTTATATGGAAATCTGATAAGTAAGCTTTATCTTTCATAATCAAAAAAGGACTGGAAAGGTCTTCCTAAAATGTTAACTTTACCTGCTTATTCTGTAGGCATGAAGTCAGCTATTTGCAAACACACCCACCTCCTTTATAAATATGCCAATCAGTATCTTTAAAAAGGGGTTTTTTTGCTAGTGATTGATTTCATCTGGGTTGGGTTGGATTGCTCTTTGTTTGCATTTTCTAACCAAACTATTTCCACTGGAAATTTATCCCAGGATATGATGACTCAAACACAACCAAACCAAACCAAACAAAAAAACAAACAAACAAACAAACAAAAAAAACCAAAACAAACAAACAAACAAACAAACAAAACGAACCAAAAAAATCCAGACGTAAATTTTATCACAGTGACATACAACTTTTGTTCTTCTGCTACCTTTGCCTCATTGTGTACCAGCAGGATGTATTTATCAGCAAGCATCTTACTTTCTCTGGCTCTCCTACACTAAACAAGACAAGGTTTTAAAACCCCTCTGTAATGTGGGCTCCATTGTCACCTGAATAGTATTTAATGGCATGTGTTCCAATTTGAGTTCAGATGTTTTTCAAGCACAAGAAATCATAACTTAGTTAATTATTCTAAGTGAAGTGTTCAGTTCCTTACTGCTGGAACAACTTGGAACAACAATCCTAGTGCATCCTAGGCCATATTTGCTTTTTTTCATTTTTGCCTTTTTTGTGCCACACTGTGAGTTCTTGCCTCTTGATCAACCAGTAATACAAAGGTATGTTCTCCTCCTCAGTTACTTCTAATCAGGACACAATTTAAAGCGGAATTACATTTTATTGGCTCCAAATGACCTTCCATCCTCAACTACTTATAATGTAATTCCATTTCTATTAATAAAAATCAAACAGCTTTTCTGAATTATATTCTTATGTTCCTCTGAGCTGCTTATTGTGGGAAAACCACCCTCCTTCTCCCATTCCACCTGTTCTTTGCCTCTTCATCACAGTGATGTCATCAAAAGATTTACTTGGCACTAAACAATTGTTTATATTATCTACTACATTTTTCTATTATATTTTTATCCAATTCCCAAATGTTTTAGTCACTACAATATGTTACTTCATGTTCTCTGGCTACTAGAATTGCAAATTAAATTATTAACTCTTAATTATTTCTCAGTATCAAAAGGTCCTGGTCCTCACCAGGTAAACTGATAGTCCTGTAACAAAACAGATGTTAGATTTCTCTGAAAGTACCTATCCCTGTTATTTTATAAAAAAATATTGATTTAATCTCTTTTACGATAATACTGATGAGAGTTAGAGGCTGAATGCACTCTCTTGGGAACACACCAGTTACACCATAAAGGAAATGGTCGGTATTACCAAACACTGAAGATCTTGTTTCTTGTTGCAAACATAAATTAAAGGATAATGAAAAGCAATGCTTTTAGTGTTCCTTGAGACATGTTGTGAATTTTTGCAATAAAACAGTAGAAAGCAAACATAACTACTACAGTATTGAAACAACACAAATATTCAGAAATATTAAAAATTGATATTTCTTAGCCGAGCCAAATGAGTTCTGATATCTCTATGTAATTTAATTTGTTTCATCCAAAAGTATTCAACTAAGTCAAGACAAGAACATGTCAGCTTTACCATAACTGTCATTTTCCCATGCATTTAACAGTCAAGGAGGTACAAAAAAAAAATCCATAGGGACAGGCTGCTCATTAATTGTGCACACAAACACACACATAAATCCCTTTGAGGCATATTAGCTTTAAAAGTAAACTCTTGTCACCCATAATGGCTCATGAACTATGTAACATATATTACAAATAATTATTCATCAGACATATCAGACAGCAATGGCTGATGGCTTAAGTCTTTTAATTTCAAAATAAATTGGCATTAACACACACAAAACATAGGGGAAATTAAATGTCTATAGCACTGGTTTTGTTCTCACATGACCCTACGGAGCCAAGGGCTTTATAGCTCTTAAAAATGGAAACTCCCATATTTGTCTTCAGGTTTCTATCCTGTTTGGCAGAAAACTTAACTGATAAACTAATTCATACATTAGAACATGCTACAATTATTAGCCAGCAACTTCATTTCCCTACAGACCTCTGGTAATCTTCTGGATTTCTACAATTATCTGACACTTTGACTTTATTTGTGAACAATTCTCATCCTTGAGGATACTTGGAAATCAGTCCCAATTTATATAAATACTCATGCTTTAAAAATACATCCCATCAATCCAGGTTCATCTGGCTTACTAAGGCAACCTTTTGTTTCTGAGCATATCAACTGAGCACACATAATTGGTAATAGAGGGGGTTATTAATTCAATTGTTTGTTAATATAAGTGTTATGTCAGCACAGGATATATGTGTTTTTCATGTGGGGATGTGCTGACCCAAATATAACACATGTATAAGTATGTTTGTGCGTGTATTTGCAGTCAGGTCTTAAACTTCATCAAGAATTTTGCCAAAACAGACTCACTTTGCAAGCAAAGGTTTGATCAACGGTTGAATGCATAGCCATCCCTGAAGCCTTATTTTAGCCATAACCATTGGATAGGGATTTCTTTCTATTTCAATCTAATACTCTGTTTTGCTACAGGAAAAGAGAATCAGGACTCATATTTGTTGCTACCTAAATGGTACACCAGATTTCTCAAGTGTCCTTACAATAGAGGCATACAAAGTACAGTACAACATCTCCTTTCCCTGCTTTACTTATTAATATTTTCATGGTGTTTTTTGTAGGAACAAAATAATCAAAATATATACAAATCTCTCAAATATATAAAAATGTACACATTAATAAGCATGTAATACAATACTCTCTGTTCCTTAAAGATGGAGTGGGTTTATGCCTCTTTTGTTTCCTTTGCCTCTTTCTCAATGCTATAATGCAATCCTCAGTGTCTGAGCACCAGACTTCAAATGAGAGATCTATTCAAAACATGCACAGACAAAATAAATGGTTTCCTTAGTTCAAGGAGGTACGTGAAAGCCTCTGAAACAGCTCCTCTCCCAGTAAGTCATGATGTACATGATCCTTTCTACCCCCAGCTTATTGATTTAAAGATAGTTTACATTTAAATAAAAATGCCTATTGTGCACAGTTTTTGGCTGCGAAATTGGAGATGAGAGGGAAAACATCTACTGCATTCCTAGTTACATTGTTTAGGTTTTAATGAGTAAAGATGCTGTAAATTCCAGTGACCTCTTAATTAATTTTTTATATCTGCAAGTTGAAAAAAATGAAACTGTGTAACTAAACTACTAAAAACTTCACTTTGGTACTCATTACATTCCAATAGTTTATTGTACTTGATTTAAACTATCATTAAGTAACCACATCCTGAACACACACTTCACCTATCCATGCTGTTTCTTGTTACCACCAAGATAAATTCATGCTATTGATGGCATGGGGAAATAACTCTGAAACTTCCCTCAGTCTCACAGTAAAAGTAACTAAAAGTAAAATGACATTCTCATTCTAATATTTAGCTTAGTGACTCTGAAGTTTTCTCAATCACCAATATAGCTCTTGCGCAAAGAGTTATGAAAAGCAGAAAATTTAGAATTGCTGTTGTTGTCCATCCATTTCAATATTAAACACCATAAAATGCAATGAGAAGAGTTTGTTTAATTTAATCCAAAAAGTTAAGAAATTCAAGCCTGAATTTCTGACCTTGAGAAATATTCTTTTTATATATATATATATATATATGGCATTTATTGCTATGTATGTTACATTATCAGAGAAGGTGGCTAAATTTAAAATAAAAAAAAATTTTGGGAGGAGTTTCCCTCTCACTGATCATGTACTATTTGCCACACTACACAGTGTCAACAGAAAAAGGATAAATCTGTTTCAGATAAAAAAATCAGTTAATGTTCCATAGAAATTAAAATAGATATGAGCAAAGAAGTGGAAAAAAGTCCTCTCTGTAAGGACAGAAAGTTCAAAACCTATCACTACCCATAAGAATTACAACAAATCACAACCAGGATGGAATTTCTAGGCCTTACTGCCACTATGTTTGTCATCAACCTTAGATACAGATTAGCTTCAAGAACCATGACACTAACTGATATATTCCACGCACATTCTGGGTCCCACTAACAAGCAGATCCTTAAAAAATTAACAAAGGAATCTCAGTCTTAAAGATCTATAATTGAGATGATCCCAATAAGTTATATCCAACTGCTGAAGGCTACAAAACCTAACACATCACCACAAGTAAGATATAAACTTACTGAGATGAGGTCAATTTTTAAATTAAATATATACACTGATCTTGGAAATTGCTTTACAGATATTTCATCTGCCTAATCCAGCAGCATATAAAGATTCTTTAGCTGCTTTTCACGACTCTGTCTTCATTAAGAGTCCCATGTGACATGACTAGGTTGTGGTTGCTATGTGTGACTCACTTTCAGTCTTCAGCAGATGCTGGTATGCCAGGGATTCTTGCCTATTAAAATAGCGTCAAGGATGAAAATTAGAAGGACTCAGATATTATGTTGTGTTGAACCCAGTAGGGATGAAACCTGTTAAGATTTTTCAGACCTCAAGCCACTCCTGAAAAAGGCTGACTATGGCTCTGGGACCTACAGTGAGGAAAAGAGACAGTAGCTCTTGCCCAGGATCTCATACTTTTTGTTTCATAAAACACAGTTGCTACATGAATAGGCAAATTTTCTGGAAGATGGAAAATTTCCTTGATCACCAAGATCAGTTCATCACCACTGTTTTCATTCAACTCCATCACACATGACTGAATTTTCCTGTCCTATAAGGCTCTTTACTATGCAGTTCCAGATTTTGCCAAGTCATATAGCACCTACTACTTACATAGCATTTAATGAAGTAAATGGGGATTTGTGAACTTTTCCTTATGTGAAATTCTTTAGAGATTAATGGCTAAGATTTGTTTCCATCTGCTTTAGCTCTATTGTATCAACACTAACTCTTAGATCTGATAAAAGAAAATTGGTAGCTCGTTAAGTACTTTGATACAACACTTTCCATTATGAATTGCAACTGTAGAAATTTGAATTCATTGTTGGCAACAAGCCTTTCATCCTCAAAAAAGACAAAGCACAAGAGCTAGAAATGTTTTTGTTTATCACTGAAAAATGATTCAATTTCAGAGGGATACATATTAATAAAAGTTACTCCTTTTCTGTACATAAGCATAGCCCTTTCAGGAAAACGTCAATAGTCTGGCCATAATATCTAAAAATGCACATAACAATGTCAGGTAGATGACATTGCTTTGAAAATGCAGACAGAACGGGGTTACATGAAGTGGTAGCTCTCTTTTCTCTGTTCCAGGCAAATCACACAATGAGAACTGGCTATAATTAATAACTCAATTAATAAGTTAACTGATGACACCACAAGACAGATTTCTTTGAATCTGAGCAATCCTTGACCTTCACTCAGAAAGGAATACCTTCCCCACAAGGAAGATACACTAAGGGTGTGCTTTGCAGAACTGGTGAGAATTAATCTGTCAAACAAACACCAGCTCATCTCTTTTTTTACTCTACAGGACACAAGAAGAAAGTGAGCAAAGCCATCACTAAGCCTCCTCCTTGTAGTCATGGTGCCTCAGAAACCAGGATAGGAGCACATGTAGTCATAAGCGATACAGCTATTCAAAAAGTGTTGTCTGTTTTACACATAGACATAATCTGTATGGATACACACTTAAAAAAAAGTTTTTTAATTGCCAATTTCTGATATAAAGTGTGTCATCTTAGAATTTAAATCAAATAGTTGTGGGATTTTTACTTTAACTGCATAGTATTTACTACAGTTTTTAACTACACTTGGTGCATTCTAAACACAGCTGTATTTTAAGAGCCTAAAAACACTAGAAATGGTCACAGTTAATTCCCTGAACCACAAGAAGCCTACAGGATATTAAGGCCCAAGGATGCTCTGCCTTTTTGTATAATGAAAATGGGGGAAAAGTTTCAAAATCCTCTTCCAATTTTGAGAAAAATGCAGACACAGAACCATTGTATTTTAATAACTAAGGGGTTTATGCATTGTGTTTATTTTCCATTATAAACAAATAATTACTTTGTCTATTTCATGTGTACCCGGTAATTAGATAAAATGCTTGCTAAATAAATTGCTGGAGTTAGTCTACATTAATTTCATTGTCTCTCTATCAGTCTGAGAGATTTTTTTCTATCCTGTAACCTATTAAGCTATAGATATGATTTTGGTAAAATAGATTACATTGTTATTTTAAAATCACCAAGCATCATAGTGAAATCAGCAGGAAAATAACTTAATGAACTTTGATAATCATAATTGTATTGGTTATAAAAGATAATTTTATCCCGCAGACAATTTGAAAAAAAAAAAATTTTAGCATCACCTAAAGTAGAAAATTCAATTATTTCACCTTTTTTTATGAAACAGAACTTTATTATAATAACATTTTAACTAATATGTAAATGTATGCCTACCAAGGAAGCACTTTAATTGCATATATAGTCTATCATAAGAACTCACTTTCTTTATGCAAGTGTACTTTAGTTGATTTAATTATCTAGACCTCTAATTACACAGTCCATACCAATCAATCAAAATGAAGCACTTCTATAATCTTAATTTCACATGTCAAATCATTGAATATGTTTTTGCATGATTCTCATATTAATTAGAAAGCCAGATTTTGAATGAACAACAGTGAGTTCATGAGGAGGTTAGGGGCAAAACCCAAGATTTAATGTAGGGCAATGCTACTTCCTACCTATTTACTTTTCTCCAGATCATTTGTTTCTCCACTGGATAAGAGAAATAGCGGTATTTAGTTGTCTTTAAAAGAACATTTTCAACTTTGCTCAAGCTTCTTGAAATTTTCTTCTCTCTTACTGTACCCACAATCCCACCACTGTAGCACAGGTTAATGTATTTTGTGGGGGGAGGTAGGAGATGGCTGAGATGAGGAAATATTTCCATTTTTCTTTTGGGGGCTACAATGGCAAGAAGTCTTACTTTTCTGGCTTTGGGTTGTGCTTAAAACATCCTGAGCATTATCCCATCTGACATGGGACATTATGCTGTGCAGCAGGGAAGGCTTATAGGTTCACTTGGAAGTTTAAAATGACTTGATTTTCAGCTCATGATGGTGACTATTACATACATCAGAGGCTACAAGAGACACCTTGTGGGGGCAAAGGAGAAACAAGGTTTGACCAATGAGCCCTGAAGCTACAGAAAGGGGATGCGATATCTTTCTGATCTTAATTTTCCCTGTTCCAACCTCAGGCAAGAAGACCTGAAAGATAACTAAAGATGGGTTAGCCCCAAATTTTTTTTATAACTCTTTAACTCACATCAGAAAAAAAATTGAGTAACAAGAGAATGGGAGAAAATGAAAAGGCTACTTGGCCTTCTCCCCGCCTAGAGTATCTCATGTTTTTGCACATATCAGTCATTTAAATGCTATTATTTCATCTGTGAGACAGTCCCACTCATTTGTATGAATGAAAAATGAACAGCACACATCTTTAAAAAAAATTAACACTTTGTTCACTGTACTTAGCTTGTAGGCAGCATTGAGGCAGAAGGAAAATACTGCTTTATTACATCCACAGTGTAAGTGCCAGTGAGTCTAACAGGAATGGTTTTGCAAAATTTACCATAACCAATTATAAAAACCTAAAATTTATTCAGGAAGGTGACATTAATTTAATTCACATTTCATAATAAGTGGTTTTATGAAGAATAAAATTATTTTCTTACAGAATAAAAGCAAAAAAAATGCAGTGCAAGATCTCAGGCTCAAAGTGAACAGAGATGAATTACAGCATTCATAAAATAGCAAGCATTTTATTATAGAATTTTGGTGCTACTGCAAAAAGCACAGCATTTGCTAATCTTCAGAAATTTTTCATACTCTGATTAGACAGGACCGTGAGACTTTCTTCAAAGCAGATGAGTGTGAAATGAGAACCACATCTCACTTCAGTCCACTAGAGGGTGGCCTGCCTTGCTCAGGGCTGTGGGACTGAATTCACACAAGAGATCCAACATTTTCTTCTTTTTGACCTGTTGATAACCAATTCTTTGTGCTTCATTATTAATCATTTTCTATTATAAAGTAATTTCTTTCATATAAACAGCATGTATGATAAAAAATTCTTTTCCGAACAACACCTATCTCATTTATTGGTTTGTATATCTAGGAGAAGGGGTGATGATAATCACAAATTATTTTAAAATTTTTAAAACCTTCATAGTTTGTATGCCCTTTGTTCATGGACACAGAATAAAAGCTAAAAAATAAATTCCTCAACAAAGAGCATGGCATAAAGGGAGAAAGAAGAAAGAAACGGAGGGAAAAATCTGTCAAGCCTATTGTTTATATAATTGGATGGCCATAAAAGACAGACTCAAGCAGACAGAGATTGAAAGAAATTGACTTTTTATTTAACCAACCCCTTTCACAGTTTATTCTGTATTTTTATATCTCTGGAAGATGTATTATTGCTCTTACTTTCTACTAGTAAACACAGGTAGTAAAATGTAATGTAATATTTGAAAATAAAAATGGAAAAGGAGGAGTACGTAAAATCTTTTCCTGTCTTAAGC